>CM031376.1:3913423-4187641 GCA_018208015.1 Medicago ruthenica | reverse complement strand
GAAAAGATAATCGATTTTGGAGAGTTCCCGAATCTTGAATGGTTAAGTTTGGAAGGATGTAAAAAACTTGTGGAGTTGGATCCATCTATTGGACTTCTAACAAAGCTTGTTTACTTGAATTTAAAAGATTGCAAAAATCTGTCAAGCATACCCAACAACATATTCGGTCTTAACTCTCTTACAGATCTAAATATGTGTGGCTGTTCCAAAGTGTTTAACAATCCAATACATTTGAAGAAGAATAAGAAGAAGAGGCATGATATAACTGAAAGTGCATCACATTCTCGATCAACTTCCTCTGTCTTCGAATGGACCATGTTGTCTCACCATTCATCATTTTCGGCTCCCACAACACACACATATTTGTTTTCTTCCTTGCGTAGCTTATATTGTTTGCGTAACGTTGACATTAGCTATTGCCATGTAAGCCAAGTGCCTGATGCAATTGAATGTTTACATTGGCTAGAAAAATTAAATTTAGGGGGAAACAATTTTGTGACACTACCTAGCCTGAGGAAGCTTTCCAAACTTGTATATTTAAATTTGGAGCATTGCAAGTTGTTGGAATCTTTGCCTCAACTTCCTTCTCCTACCACTATTGGGCGGGAACGAGATGAGAACGACCGGATTTCAGGATTAGTCATTTTCAACTGTCCAAAATTGTGTGAGAGGGAATGTTGCAGTAGCATGACATTTTCATGGATGACACAATTCATTCAGGCATACCAACAATCCTACCCTGTCTATTTGGATGAGTTTCAAATTGTTACTCCAGGAAGTGAAATACCAAGTTGGATCAACAATCAGAGCATGGGTGGTTCAATACAAATTGATGAATCTCCTATTATGCATGACAATAACAATAATATCATTGGCTTTGTAAGTTGTGTATTATTTTCCACAGCACCTCAAGATCCAACATTGATAGATTGTTTTCCATTGTTGGTCTATATGAAAATGGGTAGTAAGAGGAACCGTAGACAGCTTCCGGTAATTATCGAGAGAGATCTTATTACGACCAAATCAAGTCACCTATGGCTAGTCTACTTCCCCCGAGAGTCCTATGATGTTTTTGGAACTATCCGCCTTCGATGTAATGGTGGTGAAGTTGTGGGTTTTGAGGTGAAGAGTTGCGGGTATCGTTGGGTATGTAAACAAGACCTACAAGAATTCAACTTAACAACGATGAATCACGAAAAATCCTTGGCTCAGAAGTGTAAGATTTTGACAATTGAAGATGAGACACAACCACAACCGCAACCAGAACCAGAATCATTCATCACAAGTCGTAACTACTTCACAGAGAAGAAAGTCAACAAGTGATAACAAGTCAACCGCAAAAACAATCTCTGTTGTCAACTGCAAGCAAAGGTACTGAAGATAATTCAAAAGAATCTTGTTAACTTTATATTATTCTTTTTTTTTTCCATGATTTTGTTGGCTGAAGTGAGACTTTGTTTGTCTGATTTGCATTTTAGACTGAATTTTATGATTTGCGGGGTGGGAGTTTTAAATTTGTGTTAGGTTGTAATTTCCATGCCGTTACTGGTGTCTGTGTCTGTGTTTCATAGACAACAACATTTTAAGGAACACTTTATCACATAAATCTGCATTCATGTCATCCACAAAAAAAAATCTCGAACCTCCATATCAGCCACACAAACAGAAGTATCCGTGGAGGTACAAGATTCACCTGTTGCATATGAAGTTTCAACTGAATCTCCTTCATCTGAAGTTCAAACAAGTGAAGACTCATCTCTTAAGTCCGATGCCAAGCCGGTTCTACAAAGCCAAACGTTCAAGACCTGAAAGGAAAAGTGAGATGCCTCCTGTGAAGAATGAGGATTTGGTTCCTGGGGCAGCTTTTATGGGGAAAGTAAAATCTATCCAACCATTTGGTGCGTTTGTTGATTTCGGAGCTTTCACGGATGGACTTGTTCATATTTCGATGTTGAGTGATAGCTATGTAAAGGATGTTGCAAGTGTTGTTTCTGTTGGACATGAAGTCAAGGTGAAGCTTATTGAAGTGAACGCTGAAACTAAGCGTATATCTCTATCTATGCGTGAAAACACTGATACTGGTAAACGTAATGATGCTCCGAACAATGCAGGGAAATCTGGCCCTGGGAGGAGGGATTCTTCAAAATCTGGTCCAAGGAGAGATAAGAAAAACAGGCAATTTGTTGTAGGTCAGGAGTTGCAAGGTACGGTGAAGAATATGACGAGGAATGGTACTTTTATATCACTTCCTGAAGGGGAGGAAGGATTTCTATCGATAGCTGAGGAAGATGACGATGGATTCGGGAATATAATGGGAAAATCTTCGTTGGAGATTGGTCAAGAAGTTAGCGTATGAGTTTTGCGTATCACAAGAGGACAAGCGATGCTGACTATGAAGAAGGAAGGAGCTGATGCAGTTGAGCCTGGCCCTGTTATCACAGAATCAGACATCACAGCAAGTGCACTAGCTACTCAAGAAGGAATAAAGGTTATGCATAATTAATTTTTAAATCCTGCTTGCCTCAATGAATTTTGGTTAATGTATTGAAATTGATCACAATTTTGGTTAATGAATTTTTTTATGTATAAACCACACATTGCAAGATATTGTACCCCTTTCATTTTCTACACGATCCGAATCAATCAATTTTATGCGAACAAAGCAATTAAAGGACATCATTATAGTTAGCTTATTTAACAAATGGAGGATTTTCTATTAACAGATGTCCTGCCAGCACAAGTTGAAGAGGTTGCAATTGCATCCGAGACAAACAGCTTCATATTCATCTTATCTGCTTCATATTTCCATTCTCATTTTTCTCCATCAAACATAAGTAAATATATTAGACATATTTCAATTTATACAGGTATTTCAGTTTTTACATGTAAAAGAGAACAATTTTTTATGTTCGGCTTGTTTGGATATGCTTGTGGAAACAACTTATGTCACGTCCATAAGCTGTTTTCAGCTTATTTTCATAAGCTATCCATGATAGCATATGAAAAAGCTTATAGCTTGTATGTAAACAGTTTTACTTTATTTTATAGTTTGCTATAAAAATTATTTTTACTTAGGTTTTTTATGGATACACAACTCAATTAAGTGCTTATAGCATTAGCGCTTATCATATAAGTGATTATGCTATAAGCGCTTAATTAAGTTGTTTATCCAAACAAAATCATCTTGGCGATTTGTAATTGGATATCTTGTCCCTGGTAAATTGGGAGTTTGGACCACTAATGCTTTTTTCCGATTTGTAATTGGATATCTTGTCCCTGGGTAGAATTGGGAGTTTGGACCAACTAATGCTTTTCCTTTGGGAGTTAAAGACATTTCTTGGTTTTTCAGCTGTTGACATATCTTTGAATTCTTACATAAGATTTCTAATTTTTAAATGTCTGTTCCGCCCCCCTTTGGATTGCAGCAACTATATCACCAGCACTTGTGAAGCAACTTCGGGACGAAACAGGAGCTGGAATGATGGACTGCAAAATGCTCTATCAGAGAGGGAAGGTGACATTATCAAGTGCAGACAAGAAAGCAGCCAGAGCAACTACTGAAGGAAGGATAGGTTCTTACATCCATGACAGCAGAATCGGGTTTTGGTAGAAGTAAACTGCGAGACAGATTTTGTCTCCCGAGGTGAAATTTTCGAAGAGCTTGTCGATGATATAGCCATGCAAGTGGCTGCGTGCCCCCAAGTAGAGTATGTTGTTACTGAAGACGTTCCTGAGGAGTTTGTGAAGAAAGAAACGGAGATAGAAATGCAAAAAGAAGATCTTGCGTCAAAACCGGAGCAAATTAGATCAAGGATTGTTGAAGGACGGATAAGGAAAAGACTTGAGGATTTAGCGTTGCTTGAGCAGGATTGATATAAGCAGACAATTGCAACTATTGGAGAAAATATGAAAGTTACAAGGTTTGTTCGGTTCAACCTCGGAGAGGGTTTGGAAAAGAAAAGCCAGGATTTTGCTGCTGAAGTCGTCGCACAAACTACAGCAAAACCGGTAACTACTCCAGTGAAAGAGGAGCCTGCTGCCGCAGAAGCCAAGGAGACTGAACCAAAGTAAGTAGTTCAAACAGGTCCTTGATCTTTTTTTTTTCACGTCAAATTAGTCATTTCTTCATGTTAAGTTAGTTAGTCCTTTATGTTTAAAAATGTCAACAATGTTGGATCTAAATTACATCATAATGACTGTTAGAATGTCTAATCCATCAAAATTAACATGATATTTTTATTTTGTATCGAAGATTGTGACCTCGTTGTCAACGAAAGTCAATTGTGTATCATTCTTTATAGTATATCATTGATTGATTATGTAGAAAAGAATGAAGCTGGTTCAATGTTGTAAATAATTTTAAAGATAAAAGACCAATTTTAAAGATAAAATGATCCTGGTGTAGTTTTAGCCATTATAAAATTTCCATAATTATGCTAAAGTAGACATTTCTTGGTGATTGCATTAACTTTATGTTCTAATGACTCACTTTGAAATCTATTAAAGGAATTAGAACTACAAACTATATCAATGTGCTAAGTTTTCCTGAATATTTCTACCCTAACCCTCCCTAAATATTTGTATATATGTTGAATATTATCTTTCAATTATTCTTGGTATAGACAATTTAACCTATGTTGTGACTGGGGATAACGTGTGAGCGTCAGTCTATGAAAGCACTGACACACAATGTTTTGACATGGCACTAACACTAACATGTCGACATCGATAATAAAATGAAACAACAGAATGTAACCACATGCGTAGGTGTTAGTTGTGCACAAAAAAAAATTGGGAGAAAAAAATGGTTGTGTTTGATGCAAATCGTAAAATTTTTAATGTTGTGTTGCAGGAAATCAACAGTAGTTGTTTCGGCCTCATTGGTTAAACAATTAAGGGAAGAAACAGGTGCAGGGATGATGGACTGTAAGAAAGCTCTTTCTGAAACAGAAGGTGGTCTTGAAAGGCACAAGCATACGTCAGAGAAAAGGGTCTCTCATTCGCTGATAAGAAAGCTGGAAGACTAGCAGCTGAATGAAGAATCGGTACATACATTCACGATTCGTGCATCAGTGTTCTGATAGAAGTGAACTGTGAAACCAACTTTGTTGGCAGAAGTGAGAAATTCAAGGAGTTAGTTGATGATCTTGCAATGCAAGTTGTTTATGGTCCACAGTTTGTATCTATTGAAGATACAAACTGTGGATCATAAACAACTTGATCGATAATTATTAATTTTTTTGGGACAGTATTCAAATTAAAGAGGTTATCGAAAACTTACAATTAACAATATTATAACAAATCATTGATTCATCTGGTATATAAATATATGATTCATTTGCGAGTTTACTAGATCGATAGTTTTCATTTTTGATGTTCAAAAATTACTATAGATACAATGTCACACTTAGTAAAGATTTATGATACATGTATAGGATGTACTCAATGTGTCTAAGCTTGTCCCACAGATGTATTAGAAATGATACCTTGGGATGGATGTAAAGCTAAGCAAATAGCTTCTGCCCCAAGAACAGAAGACTGTGTTGGTTTGAAGATATTCCGGAAACCATTGTGACGAAGGAAAAAGAACTTGAGATGCAGAGAGAAGACCTTGCTGTGAAACCCGAGAACATAAGAGGGAAAACAGTTGAGAGAAGAATCTCGAAGAGGTTTGGAGAGCTTGCTCTTCTAGAGCAGCCTTTTATTAAGGATGACAGTGTTGTAGTCAAAGACTTGGTGAGGCAAAGTATAGCTGCCATTGGAGAGAAATTAAAGTGCTGCGTTTTGTTTGGTTCACTCTCGGAGAAACAGTTAAAAAATAAACAGCCATACCAGCATAGCTTACAAGGTTTTCAAGAGAAGTAGAAGCAAAGCTGCGGATTGCTCATTTGACAGAAGCATAAGGCAAAGCTGCAGATTGCTCGTGAGCTCGGTTTCCCATTTGTGCAATTTGAATCTGACAGTAGAGTGTAAGTGAAGGCAATATTGAACCAGGACATTGTAGCTTATGATTTAGGTAATATCATAGACCAACGTGTTTCACTTTTTCGTTCTCATGCTAACTATATGTTAGGTTTTGTATGATGACAAGTTAACAAGTCCATTTTACTTTCAAAAAACATTAATCTTTTTAAGTTTTTTAATCTCTAAATTAGTTCCTCAAAACATGAAGTGTCGCTATAATAATTATTCAGTGGATTTTTTTTTTCGAATTAATTGGTCATCAACTTCATCAAAATGGTCGTTTAAAGTAACAACAAACATATAAATTTGGCAGTAGCATTGTTTGGAGAATTAATTTGGAGATCATGGGACCAATATGATGGCATAAATATTTAAAGAATCAATTTGACATAAGTCATAACTTGATCTCTGGAGGATAAAACTAAGATTTATCCATAAACTTTTGTGGAGAGAAATTTTTTTGGCAAACAATCATTCACAATTCTAAAAGAGGAATCACCCAACTCTAAGAAGAGCCTGTATTAGAGAAAGAGGAAAAACACATAAATATCTTTCTTATACAGGTACATAAAAAAATTTCTTCTTCAACTTTCAATCTAATCATCTATTGGAAATTACAACAATCTCTGTCTGTACTAAATTCCTTCGCTTTGGCGACTTGCAGGTAAAAAATGCCATAGGTCTACAGCAATATCTACCTCTTTATTCTTATGAAATTTGTACAATTTTGGTACATCAAACTTAAGCTTCCAAAGTATACAAAAAATATCAGATTTCAACAATATGAGAACAGGTCTAGAATTGCACCATGGTCACTTCACAGAAAACTGGAACATGAAAGTAACCTTGTGTTTGCGACAAGGAAATGAGTAATATTTTTTTTTCTTTTCATGCACAAATTTATTAACTTTTTACCATGTGACTCAGAAACATCCTATATAGTAAACTGCACTCACCTTACAGATAACTTCAGCACTTCTAGCATTGAAATCCCTCAAGGCTGCACATTTCACATGCTGCAATCGTATAAAAATTAACCTATTTGTCACATCACATATGAGGGAAAAATTCACTCATGTTGTGGACTATCAATCTTCACAGTTAAATCACTTCGCCATGTCCCAAGACTCGTGTTTGTTGGGCTGTGGACAATCAATCTCATCATTAAGGGCATAAAGCCCTCCAGAAGAGCACGGCGCCCTCCAGAAGGGCTCAGCGCCCTCCAAAAGAGTCAAAAGGACTTTAGGCGAGCCCGTTAAGGGCGCCGCCTTAAAGGGCTTCTAGAAACCTCTAGAATGCTCTAAAAGTGGCTTTGGGCCCAAGTTACTTGGGGTCTAAGCCAAGGAAAACCTAGCCCAAAGAAGACTATAATATCCCCTTAAGAGCACTCTCAAGGCATCACTTAAACAATTTTAAACCCTAGTTTTAGATATTGTACTCACTGCAAGTACAGTTAGCGTCCACCGTGGGGCCTCGATAAAACTAACATAGGCGACTGATAGACTTTTAGCAAGTGTACTAAAAATGCATCGAAGTAATAAAATTTATAAGTTCGTCTCCACAGGGATTGTTTCAATCTTAACTTGACAATTTAATTATAATAAGAATTTAACAAATATGAGGTAGGTAGTGCATTATTTGAGTTCAATGGAAAATAAATTAAATTGTTTTGGAAAAATAACAAAGATTAAAGTGATTAGGTCTTTAGAATAAATTAATTCTCGTTGTTTGGAAAATTGCACCTAGTCTCTACAATTATTCTCCTAATGGGCCATACATGTTGCCTTTTTATTCATGTGATAATTCACAAAGGATAATTATAAACATAAAATTCAAGGTGGGCTTAAAAAGGCTCCAGTGACAAGCACTTTGTCTTAGTGTGTACAAAACAAGACCAATCAACAAATAGAGAACATCGCAAGATCTAGAAATGACAGTTGCATGTAACACTCATATATGTAAAATTGAAAAATAAAATATGGCTTGAACCTTACAAGTTGAGTTTTCTGGGAGTTGTGGCTACCTAACTTTTTCATTGTACACTTTCATTGAAATTTCATGCAAGCAGCACCCCCTATTGGAACTTTTGGAATATCATTGGTATATATATGTTATCAACCTGGAAAATTTCAAGAAGAAACAAGAAAATACCATTAACAATAAACAAGCAGAAATAAAAGTTTTGAAAACAAAAAGAATCAAACTGACACGACTGACATATGACAAATACGAGTTGTTGAAAAAGAACTGATGTGGACATTTGTTTCGTCGATCTGTTCACTTTTTTTTATAAATAGAAATACTACACAAAAATAAAAAAAATTAGTAAACAAAAGATGGGTGCCTCCCATCAAGCGCTTTCTTTTATGTCATTAAACTTGACGCTTCAACCACTGTTAGAGCGGCAAATATGACAGAAAAATATATCATCTTCTTCTTCCTCGTGTTTGGTAGGAATTCCATAAACTTGTAACAAAGAAGTAGATGTTCCCATGCGCCCACTAATAGACTTCTGGAAAATGTTGACCTCCCACCTTAGAGAAGAATGAGTCTCTTTTTGCAAATGAATGTTTTCTTTCATCATTGGTTGAGTCTCTATTGTAAGGTACAAATCAACGCGCCTCACCCTTGGCTTTTCTTATAAGTTCCTACTTTTATTTTTCAAATGTTGAACTTGCACCATGATGGCATGTCGCTTCGTCTCAATCTCAACCAACTTCTTTCCATACTCATCCGTTTTCTCAACAAGATCATCACAATGAACCTCAAATTTATCAAATGAAACTCAATTGGACATCAAGAATTCATCAAAAAATTGGAAAGCTCATAGTTATAATCAATATTGATTCATTGTTGCCCTTCTTTCTCTATACAATGCTCCTTACAATGGTCACCATGAAGATTCTTACCAGAAAAACCACATCTCACCTTTAATCTTATATCCAAATCTTTTATGCGGAGAGATAACTTAAAGTTTTCATAAAGAAGGGTAATGATCTCTTCAGTATGTACCAATATTCTTCTACCCACATTGCTACAAAACTCAGATAAACATTTTAGTAGCAAAACACAATGATAAAGACTTAAAGAACACAATGTTTTTTTTTCAATTTTTTTTGTTTATGACAGAAAATAAAATAAAACAAAATAAAATAAATCTAACTAAAATAAATTGCCTTGTCAAAATTAATCAACAATCCCCGGCATCGGTGCCAAAAACTTGATAGACTTTTAGCAAGTGTACTAAAAATGCATCGAAGTAATAAAATTTATAAGTTTGTCTCCACAAGAATTGTTTTAATCTCAACTTGACAATTTAATTATAATAGGGATTTAACAAATATGAGGTATGTAGTGCATATATTTGAGTTCAATGAAAAATAAAAATAAATTGTTTTGGAAAAATAACAAGGATTAAAGTGATCAGGTCTTTCGAATCAATTAATTCTCGTTGTTTGGTAAATTGCACCTAGTCTCTACAATTATTCTCCTAATGGGTAATACATGCTGCCATTTTATTCATGTGACAATTCACACTAATAATATATTATTTGACTTAATAAATCAAAAACGACAATTAATGTCTATAAACTAAATACCAAACAAATAAAAATAGCATAAAACTTATTTAAAAAGACTCTAAAAATAGTGTATGACTGACTGTTATCCGCCACACTCATAAACCCAAAAAAATCATCCCGGCAACCTGAGAAAAAAACAATGGCCAGTGAAAATCAAAACAACCTCGAGATTTCCATGAACATGGCGATTTCTACAAGGAAAACTCCCTTGAAGCCGTCTTGTAATCAGATATTATTGTTCGATTAATCATAAATTTTGCTGAACAATACTTTTGAAAAGCTGCTTTGAAAATACAGCCATTATTGTTCGATTTATAAAGTAATAAAATAATTTGTTCTTTAAAATATTATGTTGAATGGCCGGTGATCGCTCTATATGATAGCAGAATGAATAGCTTTAGATTAAGGGCTTAAATTCTAAATCTATTTGAGGTGTTTTTAGGTTGATAAATTAACTAATTTGGCCTTATTCTGTTTACATATTCGTTATATTCATGTGCCTTGGATCCAGCTCTACTCTCATTTATGAAATTATTGGTATAAATAGTTAGCCATTGCGACAAATTCCTTATGCCCCACCTACCTAAATAAAAATTCAGCTATTATATGAAATACTGATGTTGGTTTGTTTTATTTTAGAAGTTTTAATAAACACTATTACTTTTTTATTACGATAGCTAAATTGCTACGAAAAACATGATGTCGTAAACGTTCTCGCTAAATGCTTATAGAATTTGTAATTATTTAATATACTTTTGAGATGAGTAAGTACAGATGACGCGCATGGTGTACCACAAAGCTCCTTTCACATATGGCATCAGCTACCTCATAATCCAGGTTTTATGGTTACAATATTTCAGGTCTTATAAAAGGGACGGAGGGAGTATACTTTTGAGATGAGTAAGTACAGATGACGCGCATGGTGTACACACAAAGCTCCTTTCACATATGGCATCAGCTACCTCATAATCCAGGTTTAATTAACGTCAATGCATGCGTTGTTTTAATTTTGAATTCATTTTGGCATATTTAAATTTAAAATTGGTCCGTACACGATACCGTTTAAAGAGATTTCAAAAGGCACTTGATTCATTGTTTGGACATAATTTCAAGTTGAATCATTTATTTTGGAATTACTCATCGTGGACAAACAACTTTGACTTAATCTAATTAACTGTTATTATTTTTCGCTGATCCATAATTTTAGTAACAATATTTTGAACTTAATCTAATGGGCGAGTTAGTAGAACATTAAAATAGGCGATTTAGCTCCAATTTTACGGTTGTAGTTTTATTTATCTTAAAAAGAAACTTTAACACTAGAAAAATTATTTAAGCACCCTTTAACTACTCTAGGTACCCTCGTGGCAGAAGTAAAATGTAGTATTGTTAAAGGGTCACATGAGATGGATTCTGGCGAGGAAAGTCTTGGTATTTAAGTGGTCCAAGTGACTCACCTCTCTTTCCTGGGAACCCCTTTCATGTACCGATTACTTTGCGAATTGAACTAGCTGCTTAGTAAAAATACAAATAATGGAATAATAGCGTCATATTAGAATGAAGAGAAAATTGACCCACGTAGAAGAATAAATTTGAGTAGAAGAACTAGTTTCCAACTTCATCGGAGAAAAAAGACGTGGGAGATACTATAACAACCGAGTTATGAAGGGGAAAAGAATGAATATAAAATCAAAGAATGAAGAGGGCGAGCTAGTTCAAGTTTAAGAAGGAAAGTAGTGAATGTCGATTTAAGAGAAGTGATATGATTGAATATAGGATTTAATTCCAATCTAATAGAAGAAAGAGAAGGATTAAATGCACAAGGTAATTAAGTAAGAAAGTTATTTGAATCTAGTGAAAGAATGAAAAAGAATAGGAGGAGGAGTAGAAAATATGGGCGAGTTAGTAAGAGAAGACAAAGATTAGTTAGATTCCATTGAAGATGATCGAATACAATTAAAACTCTTTTATTTTTACCGGTTGCTTTAAAGTTTGGAAAATATTGCTATGTTTCAGGAAAACCATGGACAAGATGCAAAAAGCTCGCAAATGGCGAGATTAAGAATAAACAAACAAAACAGCACGCCTGAATTAAAATGTGAAAAAAGAAATGCATATGGAATCAACGGTCCCGCCAGAAGAACATGAAGATGAAACGCAAGATTAGTCTAACCTTTTTCAATCTTTGAGATTTGTTTTGCAGGTTTTTAACGGGACACCCTACTTTCTTAGATGTTGTTGACTATCTTCTTTACTTCACATACTACAAAGGCAACATTAACAGATACATTCATTACAAAGTAAAACAGAAGTCGAAGTAAGATCCAACTGGGCTGTGACAATTCAACCCAGGCGAACTCAAATTCAAGTCGTATTACGATCATTAATTTCTCAACCCCACAGGGGCTCTGAGTTGCAATGCGATCGAAACTCTCTCAACCCCAAAGAGGCTCTGAGTCGTAATACGAAAAATAAAGAAGTCATAAGACCCAGCTGGGTTGTGACAATTCAACCTAGGCGAGCTCAAATTCAAGTCGTATTATGATCATTAATTTCTCAACCCCACAGGGGCTCTGAGTCGTAATGCAATCAAAACTTTCTCAACCCCAAAGGGGCTCTGAGTCGTAATACGAATAACAAAGATGCCGTAAGACCCAACTAGGCTGTGACTATTGAACCTAGGCGAGCTCAAATACAAGTCGTATTACAATTATTAATTTCTCAACCCCACAAGGGCTCTGAGTCGCAATGCGATCGAAACTCTCTCAACCCCAAAAGGCTCTTATCGTAATACGAATAATAAAGAAGTTGTAAGACCCAACTGGGATGTGACAATTCAACCTAGGCGAGCTTAAATTCAAGTCGTATTACGATCATTAATTTCTCAACCCCACAGGGGCTCTGAGTCACAATGCGATTGAAACTCTCTCAACCCGAAAGGGGCTCTGAGTCGTAATACGAATAATAAAGAAGCCGTAAGACCCAACTGGGCTGTGACAATTCAACCCCGGCGAACTCAAATTCAAGTCGTATTACGATCATTAATTTCTCAACCCCACGGGGGCTCTGAGTCACAATGCGATCGAAACTCTCTCAACCCCAAAGAGGCTCTTAGTCGTAATACGAAAAATAAAGAAGTCATAAGACCCAGCTTTGTGACAATTCAACCTAGGCGAGCTCAAATTCAAGTCGTATTATGATCATTAATTTCTCAACCCCACAGGGGCTCTGAGTCGGAATGCGATCGAAACTCTCTCAACCCCAAAAGGGCTCTTAGTCTTAATACAAATAATAAAGAAGCCGTAAGAACCAACTGGGATGTGACAATTCAACCTAGGCGAGCTCAAATTCAAGTCGTATTACGATCATTAATTTCTCAACCCCACAGGGGCTCTGAGTCGCAATGCGATCGAAACTCTCTCAACCCAAAGGGGCTCTGAGTCGTAATACGAATAATAAAAAGTCGTAAGACCCAACTGGGCTGTGACAATTCAACCTAGGCGAGCTCAAATTCAAGTCGTACTATGATCATTAATTTCTCAACCCCACAAGGGCTCTGAGTCGCAAAGCGATTGACAAACTCTCTCAACCCCAAAGGGGCTTAGAGTTGTATCACGATTAGTAAATTTCTGAACCCCACAGGGGCTCTGAGATGACGATTACAGTTATCCCTTAAAATCAAAAAGGATCTCTTAGGCGACATAATAATCTTCGCTTTGAAGCCTCGAGAGAGTTCCCAGGACTTTACCAATTTTTAGCACAATAACAGGTTCGAAAAAGCTCGTACGACACAATGTCGATTTCAAAAACATTCCAGTCACTAGTCGTCTCTTCAAAAAGCAACATTAAGGTCAACACGAAAAAAGAGCGCCGTAGACGCAGAACAAAACGAAATAGATTGAACAAACAAGAGTTTACCAAACAATAAAAAAATAAAGTTCAGAATTCCAGAGTACACCAAAACATAATTCAAGTTACAAAACATCAAGGATATAGGCGCCAAAAAGGGATCGCCATAAACATTACAACATTTAACTTTCAAGGCTCGTTTACTGGGACACCATCTTCAAACAATCTTAAACAAATCTCGAGGATCGCCCAGATTCAAAACGTCAGCATAAATGAAAAGTCACCTCATCTCAGCCGTTAGATCCGAATCTGCAAGAATCGCAAAGATCACGCCCTATCAACATGAACTCGCTAGAGCATACATAGTTAAATCACTTCGCCTTGTCCCAAGACTCGTCCTTGTTGGGCTGTGGACTAGCAATCTCATCATTAAAGGCACAAAGCCCTCCAGAAGGACATGACGCCCTCTAGAAGGGCTCAGCGCCTTCCAGAAGAGTCAAAAGGTCGCCTTAAAGAGCTTCTAGAAACCTCTAAAAGTGGCTTTGGGTCCAAGTTACTTGGGCCTAAGCCACGGAAAACCTAGCCCAAAGAAGACTATAAATATCCCCTTGAGAGCACTCTCAAGGCATCACTTAAACAATTTTAAACCTTAGTTTTAGATATTGTACTCACTGCAAGTACATGTTGAAAAACAATGTTGGAGCTATAAAAGTGTAATTATGATAATCAATAATGTAGAGATTAATTTTTAGAGATTCTTTAAAAAAGCAGAAACTATTTTGCATTTGTTTACCATAACATTAACAAGGCTTTCATCATCACTATTATGACCTGAATTTGTTTAACATGAGTGATGGCTTCTAAAAATTTGTTTAAGATCCGAATTTGTTGATGAAAATGAATGTTTTTAGGAACAAAAAATTGATGAGGATAAGTTATTTTCCAGATCTGAATTTTGGGGAAAAACACATAAACAAGGGATGAAGAGAAGCCTCTTTGTTTTCCAGATCTCTTATGTGCCTCTTTCTTATTTCTTTTCCTTTTTTATTTCTTTAATTCCATTAATAAATATGTAGCTTTTTTATTTATTTTTAATTCAAAAATTACACACGTGACATCCTAATCACTTAAGTGAGGTGTCACATGTGCGTTGACTGGGTTAAAATTGGACCAGGGGACCAAAAATGCAAAAGGGGATAAACTTAAGGGGCTGATTTATTATTGTTTTTTATAGGGGGCCAAAATCACAAGATTGTGATATTTAGGAGGCCAAAACTACAATTAAGCTTTTTTTTCAATAACTAATTAGATGGAAAGATTAAAGTTATTTTATGTATGTTTGATAAATGATTAAAATTTCATGTTTGAATTGGATTGAACCATCGTTGTAAATGTAAAGTTGTTAAGATATTTTGTTGCCTTTAAACTGTGTTGTTTGTACATGTAGTAAGTACTTTCATTTCAGAACACAATTTAAGCACTTCATTTTTAAAATTTGTACCTGCGTAAATTTAAAATATGTATTAGTTGAAAGAAATTAGCCATAGTAATGCGTAGTTACTGTTGGAGTCCAAGTGTGTTGTTAACAAGTTAAATTAGCAATAAAAAAAAAAGTTAAATCAAATCAAATCCAATTTTAAGGCCAAGATTTAAATCAAACCCAAAACTACACAAAAACCAAAGAATTTTTTCTAATTACACCCCATGGATTCCTGGTCACATCTGAAATGACAAAATTACCCTTAAATAAAATATATTGTTAACAAGTTATGTAATAAAAAAAAAGTATAATCAAACACTACTTGGAGGAGTCTATTGCTAAGCAATCATTCAATCTCACAACCTAATCATCAGTCCACAGCTCCAAACATTCTATGGGGTCGACCACATAGAATCAAATGACACCATAACATTCTATGATATATCATGTGTCTAATAGCGCAGCAATAATGTTTCTTACTATTCAAGTAATCTTAATCTATGGATGAATATTGAGAGAACAAGAAGAATAAAGGATTAAGAGTTTGTTATGGAGAGAGAAGAGGTTGTTGGAAAGTTGTTATGTATTTTCATTGATTGATGAAAAGAGATTACAAGTTATTTATACACATGACTTGGAGAGTAAGTCACCATGTAACTAACTAACAAATTTATCCAAAAGTAAAGCTAATCAAAACTAACTATACTAAACATGATTGTGGATTAATCACAACTAATACACCCCCTTTAATCCATAATCCTAACAATCAATGAGACCTAGCTTGTCCCTTAAGTAAACAAATTTGACAACCTTCAATGCCTTTGTGAATCCATCAGCTAGTTGCACCTCAGTAGGACAATACATCACTTTAATCATGCCCTTTGTCACTAGTTCCCTGATGAAATGGAACCTAGTTTCAATGTGTTGACTTCTTCCATGTGCTATAGGATTCTTGGCTAGGTTAATAATGGGAGAGCTTGGAGTTTGTTTGTTTGTGAAGAGCTTGTATGTAGTGATGATTTTTACTTGAGAGAATGCTTGCTTTCAAAACTCTTATTTTGATCCTTCAAATACTCTTGAATTTATAGATGAGGAGTGACTTGGTGATCAAGTATGAAAATAGAGTTGTTGGACACGTTTTTACAGTTGTCCAAAGCTTCAATTGATTTCACTTTTCTTCTTCAATCAGACCAGAATGTTCTTTTTCACATCCAGAACGTTCTGGATGTTCAACTTGCCTTTTGTTGTTTTTGCGTGAGAGATACAGCTGTAGTGAGTTGTTGCTTGCTATGTAGAAGTGACATCGCCTATTTCACTCTCTTTTACTTTAGTGATGTCATGATCTTAATTCACATTTGCTTTTATCCTTTGATGATATATTTTCTTTTTATGGGTTTTTCTTCAAATGGGTCGAAAATTCTTAAAGCCCAAGACAACTTCTCATATGATTTTCATGCCATGCTTTCCGTATGTCTTTCTTGTCTTTTGATGTAAATGTTTTATTTGCTTTGTGAATCCAGAATGTTGTTGGAACAGTGACCAGAACGTTCTCATGAAATAATTCTCACAAAACAAATTAGTAGATAACAATTTGGAATAAATATAATATGTTTGTAATCTTTAAAACAGCAAATGAGGGTTTTGTCTACAACATGCTTGGGTGGATACAAGGACGATCAACATCCATATGCCATGATGTATATACCGCTGAACGGTCAGGCTTGACCAAATTCTGCAAAAGCGCATCTGGATGGGTTGGATCTAGGGGGTGTTTACATGAACCCATACCATGATCACCGTTAGATGTGTCTGTTTGAGTCGATCAGTCTTACTTTGAATGACTTAGATACGGACCTCGTAGGGTGTGATATCTGCCGGCGCGGCAGTTGCACCAATTTGGTTATGTCCAGGTTGTCCCTAGAATCCACACGACAGTGCAAGTCCCCAGACGACCTTATGACACTATCTTGATTATACGCTGAGAGACCAGGACTTGGGTGTAGCTGCTCTGACTGGTATTGATGCGACACATGGTTACATAAGATGGTTTTATACCATTTCACATCTACACATCATAGCTCCGAAAGAGGATGTTCATATCCCGAGGCCAGCTGAGCAGGACGGAGACCAAGGGTATCTAGACATGATCGTAAGGTTGACGCGTATCAAAGACCATGTTTTCTCCATCAGGGGCAGTGGTGTGGTGGATAGGAGGACTGTTTTGAAGAAATTTTGCAAGAGGTTCATGGAGGACGAGTTTATCGCCGTAAGTGTGGTAGTGATGGCAGGGGTCATAGGGCTCCCAAATAGTTTTATGTGTTGTAATATTTGAACAAATGTAATGTTTTTAATTTTATGTTTGAATATTTGCATGTAACCTATGGATGACTTGTGCTTAATTTACACAATCTATGTTTAATTTGTGTTGTTTCTTACCATTTTCATTAAAGTATTTTCTTATAATTTCATGAATGCATGTTTAAGTCAATTTCTTACGCTGAGAGACCAGGACTTGGGTGTAGCTGCTCTGACTGGTATTGATGCGACACATGGTTACATAAGATGGTTTTATACCATTTCACATCCACACATCATAGCTCCGAAAGAGGATGTTCATATCCCGAGGCCAGCTGAGCAGGACGGAGACCAGGGGTATCTAGACATGATCGTAAGGTTGACGCGTATCAAAGACCATGTTTTCTCCATCAGGGGCAGTGGTGTGGTGGATAGGGGGACTGAGGCGAACCTGTTTATGTGATGATAACGTTCAGATTATACAATCCGGACGGTTTTATCACAGTTCGGATCGGTGGCGGATGACAGTATGGGCCAAGGTGGGCCACGGTCCACCCCCAAAAAATTTTAAAAAAATTTCTAGAGAGAAATTAACGAAAAATACCCTTCCTTAATTTGTTTTTCCCACTATCCCACCCAACCCCTACACGTTTCCTCTGTTCGATATGAACTAAACTTCCCTTCTCTTCTCATTCTCTCAAACCCACACACACATAACCCATTCAACTTCTCTGATCAGTGTCACCTAGTTCCGATCCGCGGCCTCCATTCTCATTGCACTCACTTCTTCTCTCTCAACTAGAGAAATAAAACCCTTTTTCTTTCCACCTTGTTATTCCAATACAAATTGAAATTTAAAATATTGGTTATTGTTGATTTTCTTCTTGATTTTAGAATTTAAAGGTGTTTGATTTTGTTGCTACTAAGATTGGTTGTTGTTTGTTATTGTTGATTGATGGTTGCTACTATTATACTAAGTTGAATGTTCATTAATTTTTTTGTTTGTTGATTGTTGGTAATTGAATTTTAAAACTGCAATCCTATTTATTGAATTGGCTTAATTGAATAGAATTATAGGATTAGAGGACCATATAAGACGGATTTTTCAACTTATGCATATGTCATGCCACTTTGTTAGTGTTTATTAAATTGTTCTTGTTTGCTACGAAGGCTTTGTTAGTGTTATGTTTAACTAAGAAGGCTTATCTCCAACCTTCTCTTTCACATAAACATTCACATAAACATCACTTTGAATCACCAACAACAAATTTCCCTTCTCCTTGATCCATTTCCTAAATCATCTAATTGAACTCAAAACCCCAAATTCTTTATTGTTGTCATTATGCGGTTTAGTTGGTGCCTTTGAATTTATGAGGAGATTTAAAACAATAACCGTTAGCCACCGCCGGTTCTTACGGTGGCTCACCTTCGTGGATGCATGATTCGTGTTTCATGAGACAGGTCTGTTGATTCGAGTTGGTTTGTGTTTGTATCCGGGTTGTCGCTCATATTTGTGGGTGATCTTGTTGTTAGATTTCGATTTAGGGTCCTGGATTTGGTGTTGTTGTGTGACAGTACATGCAATTCGGTTTGGTGTTGTACTGTTGTTGTTGGTTTGCGATCTGTTCTCTCTGTTGATTCGAGTTGGTTTGTGTTTGTATCCGGGTTGTCACTCATATTTGTGGGTGATCTTGTTGTTAGATTTCGATTTAGGGTCCTGGATTTGGTGTTGTTGTGTGACAGTATATGCAATTCGGTTTGGTGTTGTACTGTTGTTGTTGGTTTGCGATCTGTTCTCTTGGATTTGGTGTTGTTATGTGATCTAGAATATATTGATGATGATGATGATGAAGATTTTGATGCAAATTATGGATAATGTTTTGGATTTAATGCAATTTGTTTTTGTTTTTTTTCTTTCTGGATTTGAGTTTTGGAAGATTAATTTTTGGGTAATGAATTGATTTTCATTTTTGGGTGTAAAATTAATTTTTATTTTGTGATTGATTTTCTAGATTTTTTTCTGGGGTATATGATGAAGGTGTATGAAGGATATGTTGAAGATGATGAAGAAGATGAATGAAGAAGAAGAAGAACATAAAAAAATAGTTGTTGATGGTTCATTGTTAGATACAATGGACCTCTATATCTAACCGTCCCCTTTTAGAAAAATGAATCAAAGAGTTGAAATTAAAAAATTAACAAGATCTATGGTGGACTACCTACAATGTTGGTCCACCTAATACATTTGGAGTTAAAGTTAACTGAAATGGATTAAATTAACTAACGGAAGCATATTTGAAGGACCAAAAAGAAAAAATTTAGAGTTATGAGACCAAAATAAAAACAAAAAATAAATTAAGGGACCAAACGTTCAATTAAGCCTTAGATAATTTAAGTTGTCTCGGAGCAATTGTTAAGTGTCTAATGATCAAGTTTCTATCAATACATGCTTGTTTTAAGTATATTCCAAAATATCTCTAAAAAATTATCTTATTCATAGGGCTAAGAGTATCAACTCATCTTTAACTTTTAAATGTATTAATTTTTAAGTAAATTCTAAATAATTTTTAAGATGAGATTAATTAGTTTATATTAAAAAGGAGTAAATAAGAATTGATAAATGATATAATTGATAAAGTGTATACTTTTAAACTATTAAAATAATTGTTAAATAGAAAAGTTAAATTCATACTCAAATGATAGTTAAAAGAAAAGAAAAAGTACTCGCTCCGTCTCAAATTAGGTGCCCCTTTTGAGTTTTATATAGTTAAGGAAATGATTAATAATGTTGATTTTAATGGTAAAATGTGTTTAATTTATTATAATACCTTTATTAATTATAGTTAATGGAGTAATTAGATGATTGAATTGCAATAAAAAAAATATATTAGTGGAAAAGAATAATAATATTGTATTGATATTACATAAAAGACAAATAATTTGAAACAAATTACAATAGTAAAGAGGATATTTATTATAAAATGGAGTAGTATTGATTGTTTTGCCATAAAAAAAAGTTATTGAAATTTCATATTTACTAAAAAAATGATACAATTGGGAATTTATTTACCAAAAAATGTGTGGGCAGTCTCATACCATATGGCCCACAAGAAGCAATGCGTGAAATTTCTTATTTACAAATCCTTGAAATTTCAACGCGTGATTGACTTATAAGGCAATCAATTATTATTGTAAAGAAAGTGCCACGAAATCAAACGCTTAAAGCTCCTTGTTCATAATATTAATATATGCTTTTTTTTAAGTGATGGCTCGCATCTCTGAGCAGTAGGATCTCTCATTCACAAAAAATGTTAAAAAACTATTTCACGAAACACTTAAATTAACGTATCAGCTACCTTATAAGTTATCCGCTATTTTTATTAAATAGAGTTTAAATGGAATGCTCAGTTTATATTAAAAAATGAAAAGAAGGTGCCATTATGAAAAGTAAAAAGAAGCGATTATGAAAAGTAGGCGAGGAATTAACGCTTTAAAATTATATATTCCATTCAATTATGAAAAGAAGGTGCCACGAAATGGACGCTTAAAGTTCGTTGTTGATAATATATGCTTGTTTTGAGTATACTCCAAATCCATTCAAGTGATAGATTCACGTTGCCAATTAACTCATCTAAACATTTAGCTTATTCAAATGGCTAGCAGCAGCAACTCATCTTTAGCTCTTGTGAGTTCTTCAAGGAGAAATTATTATGATGTGTTTGTCACCTTTAGAGGTGAAGATACTCGCAACAATTTCACTGATTTTCTTTTTGATGCCCTTGAAACAAAAGACATTTTTGTATTTCGGGATGACACTAATCTTCAAAAGGTGAATTCATTGGATCTGAGCTTTTTCGAGCAATCGAAGGATCTCAGGTTTTTGTAGCAGTCTTCTCAAGAAACTATGCTTCCTCAACATGGTGTTTGCAAGAGATTAGAAAAGATATGTGAATGCGGTTAAGGATCAGGAAAACATGTTCTTCCTATTTTCTATGATGTTGATCCTTCTGAGGTGCGAAAACAAATTGGGATTTATGGTGAAGCATTTGTCAAACATGAACAAAGATTCCAACAAGACCCTCAGAACGTGTCAAGATGGAGGGAAGCTCTAAAACAAGTGGGGAGTATCTCTGGTTGGGATCTACGTGATAAGTAAGTAATTTATAGCAAATCTTTTTCAAACTATATTTTTCATTTTTGGTAGAAAAAGGTAGGGTGAAGGGATAGTGTCATACTTCGAAGTATGAATGATTTTATGGTTTAAATTGTACTTAAAAAAATTTAATTTACCTCCCTCATAGGACACAAGTTGGGCTCAAACCCGAAACTTCAGTGTCACATGCCTTTTTTTACCATTAGAAGAAACATTTGGAGTTCAAACTAAAGTTTTATGAAAGAAAAACATGTGTTATTTTGTTTAGTGTGATATTATTTTTCTTATCTGACAATTTATAGTTGTTGATTAAATTTTCACTTTCAGGCCACAATCTGCAGAGATTAAAAAGATTGTTCAAAAGATAGTGAATATATTGGAATGCAAATCTTCATGTGTTTCCAAAGATTTAGTTAGGATCAATTCTCCTATAGAAGAATTACAAAATCATTTACTTTTGGACTCATGTAAAGATGTCCGTGCTATAGGAATTTGTGGCATGGGAGGAATAGGGAAGACAACCCTTGCTGACGCTTTATATGGCCAAATCTCTCATCGATTTGATGCATCTTGTTTCATTGATGATGTAAGCAAAATTTGTAGATTACATGATGGTCCACTCGAAGCACAAAAGCAAATCCTATTTCAAACTCTTGGCATAGAACACCATCAAATATGCAATCGTTACAGTGCAACATATTTGTACGACGTAGACTATGTCATGAAAGGGCACTTCTGATTCTTGATAATGTGGATCAAGTTGAACAATTGGAAAAAATAGCAATTCATCGTGAATGGTTTGGTGCAGGTAGTAGAATTATTATCATTTCTAGAGATGAGCATATATTGAAAGAGTATGGAGTGGATGAAGTTTACAGAGTTCCACTTTTGAATTGGGCTGAATCTCACAAGTTATTTTGTCAAAAAGCTTTCAAGCATGAGAAAATTATTAGTAGTAATTATCAAAATTTGGCAAATGAGATACTGAATTATGCTGAGGGTCTACCACTAGCAATTACAGTATTGGGCTCATTCTTGTTTGGTAGTAATGTGACTGAATGGAAGAGTGCATTGGCTAGATTGAGAGAAAGTCCACACAAAAATGTCACAGATGTGCTGCGATTAAGTTTTGATGGGCTAGAGAAAACGGAAAAAGAAATTTTTCTTGATATTGCTTGTTTTTTCAACAGGTCTGAGAAATATGTTAAAAACATTCTAAATTGTTGTGGATTTCATGCTGATATTGGATTAAGAGTTCTCATTGATAAATCACTTATAAGCATAATTATTCAGATTAAAATGCATTCTTTGTTGGAGAGTAGGCAGAAAAATTGTGCAAGAAAATTCAAGCAAAGAGCAAAGAAAGTGGAGCAGGGTGTGGTCCAGAAAAAACTCTACAATGTTAAGATGGAGAAAATGGTAAAGTTGCTGTTTAGAAATAAAAAAACATATTTCCATTTTTATAAAAAAAATAAATAAATATGGCAGTAATTTATTTTTGTTATTTTTTGCAATGCTTAGGAAAAGCATGTTGAAGCCATAGTTTTGAATTATGGAGATGCTGAGGATATAAACGCTGAACAATTGTCAAAAATGAGTAATCTTAGATTGCTCATCATCAGAGTGTTATCTCAGATTTCCAAGTTGTCTTTCAAATTAAGATATGTTGGTGGGTGATATCCTTTCAAGTATTTGCCATCAAGTTTTCACCCCAATGAACTTGTAGAATTGATCTTGAAAGTAGCAACATTAAACAACTATGGAAAAACAAGAAGGTACTATAAATTCCTTATTACTAACGTTTATCTTCAAAATATAAACAAATTCGAAACAATTTTCTTATAATCAAAGTAATGGCTCTATTTTTGTTGGTTTTTCATGTCACAGCATCTGCCCAATTTGAGAAAATTGGATCTATGTGGCTCCAGAAATCTAGAAAAGATAATAGATTTTGGAGAGTTCCCGAATCTTGAGTGGTTAAATTTGGAAGGATGTGAAAGACTTGTGGAGTTGGATCCATCTATTGGACTTCTAAGAAAGCTTGTTTACTTGAATGTAAAAGATTGCAAAAATCTAGTGAGCATACCCAACATCATATTGGATCTTAGCTCTCTTAAATATCTAAATATGTGGGGCTGTTCCAAAGTGTTTAACAATTCAAGGATGCTGTTAAGTGAGAGTGTCCTCAAATCGAGAAACACATATTTCTTGCCATACTTGAATAGATTATATTGTTTGCGTGAAGTTGACATTAGCTTTTGCCATCTAAGCCAAGTGCCTGATTCAATTGAATGTTTATGCTCGCTAGAAAGATTAAATTTAGGGGGAAACGATTTTGTGACACTACCTAGCCTGAGGAAGCTTTCCAAACTTGTATATTTAAATTTGCAGCATTGCAAGTTGTTGGAATCTTTGCCTCAACTTCCTTTTACCACTATTGGGGAACGAGATGAGATACTTTCGGATAGGATTGGTCATTTTCAACTGTCCAAAATTGGGTGAGAGGGAATGTTCAGTAGCATGACATTTTCATGGATGAACAATACAAGGCAACCACAATCATACCCTGCCTACGATGATTGGATTCAAATTGTTACTCCAGGAAGTGAAATACCAAGTTGGATCAACAATCAGAGCGGGGTGTTCAATCCAATAGACTCTCCTCCTATATGCATGACAATAACAATAATTTCATTGGCTTTATATGTTGTGCACTATTTACCATGACACCTAATACAGAGTTCTTCCATGGGCGCCATATGGTACTGGTTTTGGAATTCTATATTCCTTTCGTGTTCCAGTAATTATCAATGGAAGTCTTATTACGACCAAATCAAGTCACCTATGGATATCTACACCCCGAGAGTCCTATCTCGATTTGAAAATTCAATTTCGATTTTGTTCTTATAAGGTATGAGGTGAAGAGTTGCGGGTATCGTTGGGTATGTAAACAAGACCTACAAGAATTCAATTTAACCATAATCACAAAAATTCCTTAACTCGGAAGCGCAAATTTTGGCAATTGAAGATGAGACACAACCGCAACCATAACTACTTCACAGATATGAATGTCAACAAATTGGACAAGAATCATCTATTTGTTGTCATCTACTGATTGTTTGTCATCAACCTGCAAAATACAAACATATTTTCATGGGTATATGTTCTGTTTCATACCATGAAGTGTTTTTTTGTTTTGTTTTATGTGGTAATTCTTAGAGTTAATTGTGTTTATTTAACTTTACTAAGTTGAAAAATTGATGTTTCTTAATGAAAATTTGAAGTTTTGAAAATCAAAGCTTCCCATGAATTTTTAGTAAGCTTAGTTGAAATTTCATCTCTTGTTACACTGTGTTTTGATATTGAAACTGAATGCTCAATTGCAATTAATTCTTCACTAAGTTAACTTAATTGTGTTAATTTTGAAGACAACGTGCTTTTTGAGTTTCATGAAATCGAAAGAGAAGTGCTTAAGTTTCACGACCTTGCCAATTATAATGAATTGAATGTGATATTTTTCCATAACTCAGTTTTCATGGGCCTTGAATATTTTTAGTTTCAAAGTTCAAACCATGAAGGTATTTTTTTTGTTTTTCTTTGGCCATTCTTAGAGTTATTGTGTTTATTTAACCCTTTTGTTTATTTAACCTTTTTTATTTTTTTATTTAGAGGCTGTAAATTCAATTATTGAGGAAGCTATTCAGACAGATATTGCAACAAGCAATGTCGAAACTGATTCACTTGTTGAAGTCGCTGATGAAAGTGTAACAGAAAGTGGATTTGATCAAATTGTTGCGGAAGAGAAAAAAACAATAAGAAAGTGACAGTGGAAAGGAGAAGTTGCACCTGCAGCAGAGACAGACAGCGATGCATTTGATCTTGGCCCTGTTGTTACAGAATCAGACATTACATCAAGTGCACCAGCTCCTCAAGAAACTTAAGGGTTCTTGTTTCTATCTCACACTTTTTCTGCTAATTTATCTCATTCGTATTTTACATATGGAAATACTGATTGTATGTCATTTTCCGAAATTACAACTAAAATCAATCATATTTTTTTTGCAATAACATGCATGTACATGGTTTTTCCGATTAACTTACCAAATATTATTTCCTTTCCATTTCAAGTAGATGACAATGTTGGAGCTGTTCCAGAGAACAGAGAGATTGATGCTAGTTTGACTGGACAGAGTGCCGATTTGTCTCCTGAGGGAAGCTTGAATACAGGTTTTGCTTAATTCATTTTCAAATTCTGCTTGCTTGCTTGATTGAATCAGTGTTACACACAACATAACAATTTGTTCAAATTCCACTACACAATAGTGTTATAATGCCACTATAGCGTAACTCTGAACAATAGCAATTTGTTCAAATTCCACTACGCTATAGCACCATAGTGCCGCTATTTAACAACTTGATCGAATTTTGTTTAACAAAATGAAATTGATAGCAAGTTTATGAATTTGTTGCCTATTTGATCTGTATGTATAAACCACATATTGCATGGTATTGCACCTCTTTCATTTCCTACATGATCCCAATCAATCAACTTTGTGCAACCAAAGCAATTGAATGACATCATAATAGAAGAGGCATATTTAACAAATGGAGTTTTCTTTAACTTTGAATCCTCTGTCAACAGATGTAACAGAAGAAAACAATCAAGTTTCCTCTCCTGAAAGTCCTGCCACTGAGAAATGTTTAACAAATGACATCTTTTTATCCTCATAACTACCTCAGAGAGAAGAAACAACACATGGATCACAAGGTCATGAAGAGTCAATGGACAAGGGATGTTATAAATTCAAACTGCAAGCAGATGAGCATTGACATGATTTGCAGCTCTGTTGTCAAAAGAATCTTGTTAACAATTAATTCCTTTTGTTTTTAGTTGTAATGTTCACCTAAGAGTAATACAATTTCTGCTCTATTTTGTAAATGATACAACTCGGATGAGTTTTATGACTAATGTGTTTTTGATGCATCTGGTTTCTTATATTTGGACAATAGTAGTATGGTTCTTGGTTTTAGGTTTTTTTTTAATCTTGAAAGCAACTTGAAAATATAGATTCAAATGATATAGTTTCCCCTAGAAAATACCTTTTTGTTGAAACAAGTCGATCAATAGGAAATACAACAGATGCTATGACATATTTATATCTTTATCTGTATATACTTTAAACTTTATGTATGTGTGTGTAGGATTGAAAACTTGGTCTTGGTTATATTGATTTAGCAATATGGATGATTGAAATTTGTAGACTTTGTTAATTATTTTTGCTAAGTGAAGATCATATGTTGGCAGTTGTTTTTCCAGAAAAGTAGTGTGAAAAGGATGATAATATAAGGTAGAAAGGTTTCCAAATCACAAATAAGATTCAATTTTGGAACGAAGTAAATGGAGATCACATGTTGAATGAAGGAGATGAAAAAGTTTGATGTTCTTGAGATGAAAATAGTAATTGATAGTAAGAAAAAACCATATCGGTGAGCCTACATTTTTCTTTGATGAATTGGGGGTAATTTACCCCTCAAGACAAATACGATTCGATTTTGGAACGAAAGAGATGTAAATCACATCTTAAATGAAGGAGATAAAGAAGTTTGAAGTTTTTAAGATGAAAATGATAACTGATTGTAAAAAAAAAAATGAAGAAAATAGGTTTTTTCACTGAAAGGGATAAATTACCCTCAATTCATCGAGGGGTAATGTAGAAAAAACTTATAATAAATCATTCAGTGGATTTTTTAGAATTAATTTACCATCAACTTTATCCAAATGGAGGTTTAAAGTGACGCTATAATAGTCATTCAATGGATTTTTTTCTGAAAATTTGTCATTGACTTCATCATCCAAATGGAGGTTTAAAGTAACAACAAAAAAAAGATAAATTTGTCAGTAGCATTGTTTGAAGAATGAATTTAGAAATCATGGGACCAATATGATGACATAAATATTTAAAGGACCAATGTGACATAAGTCATAACTTGATCTTTGGAGGATAAAATTAAAGATTTATTCATAAACTTTTGTGGAAACAGAAAATAAATTGGTAAAAATTTTGTGACTAAATCGGTGATAATGAATTTAGAAACTAATGGGGTGACAATCAATCAATAAGAGGGTAATTTGATGATAACATTATCTAGAGTAAATAAAGTGGCAACGCTATAATGCTTCTTGTGATTATTACAACAAGATGCTATGTTGTAGATTAGAAAACTTCAAAAAGATTGCCATGTATATTCAAGTTCACATAATGTTAATGTACAAAAGCAAGTATATTTTTAGATCGTTTCCACAGGGATTATTGCGATATCATAAACCGTTCAACGTCGATTATCATTTTAAGTTAGGGTTTAATCTTTTTCTTTACTAACACTACTCGACATTAAAAGCATTATAAATAAAACGTAGAGTAATAGGGCATAAAAGGTGTTAGGATTAAAGTTCGTCAATCAAACGTCGATTGTATTCGATTGATCATAAATATGGATTCTAGCTTTTTCTTATATACGACATTATCACGTATTACTCGACAACGTCATTCGTGTCCAAATGACGTCGTGAGATCGATCGTATCGTTTAATCGACGATTTCTCAATCTATTAAACGATTCGAAAGTTTTACGATCCAACACTTTGTGTAATTATCAAAACCAAATCCCATGTCTAGAATTTCTTATTTTGATAGAATATTATTCTAAACCTAGATTCAAAAGTATTTTTCAATATCATTTAAATCAAATATAAGAATGGAAAACAAGAACAAATTCAATGGTATATAAAAATGCTAGAATCATATATTTAAAATATCAAAGGTTTACAACTAAGAGTGATTGATTACCTAATAATCCCAACAAAGGAGATTAGTTGATCATTATCATGACAACTTTGCAAAAGTAGAAAGGAAGATGGAGAATATGCTAAGACTTGATTTCTCAAAGCTACTTAGTGTAATCTTCACTTGAATTCCTTTTGCTCTATGAAGTTTGCCTCCTTTTATGCCTATTCTCTTTCTAGAAAATAAAGATTTCAAGCTCTGGAAATTATAAAAACTGGTATTCAACTGATAATCATGAAAAAATGAGCTTAAAAGCTTTTATATTTCTGAGTTTTTGTTCGCTCGCTACAAGCGACCAGCCTGTCGCTGTAGCGACGAAGTTTTCTTGGCCAATGGGGAAGCTCCACGTCATCATTCAGCATTAAACCGCCCTTGGTCGCTATAGCGACGAGATCTGTCGCTATAGCGATGAAACCTTCAAAATTCCCTGCCTAAGCTCGCTTGAAGCGTCCGGTCCATCGCTTGTAGCGATGAACTCTCAATTTTCCCTGCCTAGGCTCGCTTGTAGTGTGGCATCTGGCGCTTGTAGCGATGAAGTCCTGAAATTCCCTGCCTATCCTCGCTTGTAGCGATGAGGCTTGCGCTTGTAGCGATGGCTTTAACAAAACTTCAATTTCTTTGCTCAATTCAGGTCCAAGCATGAATTCCTGCATAATTAAATGGGGTAAGACATAGGATCACAAATTTAGCATTTTAACCACAAATGTGAGCTTATCCTAAGATAACTTGTAAAACAAGTAACATAAGTGCCTTAAAATATATCAAAAGATAACTACTTTTAAGCACTTATCAAACTCTCCCCAACTTAGCATTTTGGTTTGTCCTCAAACCAAAGAATCAAAAGAAAATTTTCACAGCTTTTAACCAAAGTATTGAGCAAGAAGCAAAGAATCAAAAGTTTGAAGAAATAAGTATCAGATGAATGATTCAAACGTGACTGCGCAACCTAAAGTTAAGTTTCTCATTAAACGAGATACATACTATGAATGTGAACTAGTTCTAAACACAAAGCATCAAATCACACAATTCTTAACAAACAACATGTTTAAATTTGAACCAAACCTAACACACTTCTAAATTAAGTATATGAACACATTGAAATCTATTGTGAGGGTATGAACACTCATCCAGCAAACATGATAACATTCCAATCAAATTATGTGTCCATCTAATTATCATTTCTAAAAGCATAAAAGCAAATGATCACAAGGTCTTTA
Organism: Medicago ruthenica; assembly: GCA_018208015.1. NCBI lineage: Eukaryota > Viridiplantae > Streptophyta > Magnoliopsida > Fabales > Fabaceae > Medicago > Medicago ruthenica. Next base: position 4,158,258 of record CM031376.1, on the reverse strand, counting down.
AGGGTTGTAATTTGGCTTGGTTACAAAAGAATTGTCATATGTGGGATATTGAATTCAAATGGCCAAGCAAGAGGAACATTCATTCTATTTACATACTTCCTCCTTATTCAAATACAACTCTTGGTGAACTACAAATTTTTCTTTTCTTTGATTGATCTTGACAACTTTTTCTTTGATTTATTGCAAACTCTTTCTATTTTTCTCTTTTTCTTTTTCTTGGTTTGCTTTTCTTTCTTTTTTCTTTTCTTTTTCTTTTTCTTGTTGTCAAGATCAATTATCAATTCACCACTACTTGACATTAACACAACCTCCCTTTTCTCCCCAACTTGGTTCAATGATACCCTAATCGAATGTTCCTTTATCATTTTGGCAAAGGTCAATAATCACGATGGATAAGGGTTCAAAAGAAAGTAAATATCAGAATTCAATAATGAGTTAACTATGAACTGGATTTTTTTACAAACTCCGGCAATTTCATTAAGCAATTGAGTTTATGAAAATTGACAGTTCACAGTTAACAATTCTGATTCAATAGGCTCAAAGGGGTTAACAGATTCTCACTTCTCACAGGGTAGGCTATATGGTCAAGTATTTCACTCATATTCAAAAAATTGCCTTGATCATTTCAATGCTTTCATGCAATTTAAAACAACAATAGATTTAACATAAATTAATCGAGTTAAACATGAAATGCTGGTCTCCTGCATATATATACAATGATTGAGGATTCCTCACATTTCGGCTAGTTCTAGTTGGTTCAAAACTAAACATGTGCTTGCGTAAAACTGAATAAATTAAATTTGTGTGTAAAGAACTCATTCACATTCAAGAATATACCTAGAAAAACAAGAAACGAGTACCTTAGCTGCGCGCTTTTATCACTACTTCCTATCATTATCACTCATCTGATTCATAGCTCAATGCTTTGCTTTCAAACAAGCACTTAGCTTTTGAATCTTTGTCTATCTTTCTTTCCAATGTTGGGTAAATTTCAAAAATTTCAAAAATAAATAACAAACTTTTGAAATTAAACAAAATATACTAAAAATAAATAACCAAAATATACTAACATAATAACCAAAGTAAATTATCTAAAGTACATAAACATAAACATAATTAAAAAAATACAAAGCATAATAAAATTGTTCAGGAATAAATAAAACGAAAGAAAGAAGAAACTGCTGCAGCTTGCAAAGTGGTCTCAATCTGAATCCATGTCTGAATCCAGCAGCATCACCATGGTCATCATCATCACCTCCAGCAGCATCATCACTAGCTGCATCTGCACCCGCCCCTCCAGAATAAAATGGCCTGTCCCCAGGCCATGCAATATGATCCTGAAAATAAGCTGGAGTCCAAGTGGAGTAGCCTGCCTCGTGCATATGAATCTGCATAGTCGTTAGAGCTCGGTGGTTTGACTCATTCTGAGCCATAATGTGAGAATATGCAGTCATGTGGTAGGGATCCCAACTAGAAAAGCTAAAGGTGGATAGGTTGGGGGTTGAGGTTGGCTTGGGTCTTGGGGTGCAGTGGGTGGTACCGAAGATGGTCCAGCAGAAGAAGAAGGTCCAGCAGAAGAAGAGGGTGTCTTGTAAGAGCAGTACCTATTGATGTATCTATCATCAATAGGGTTTTTGATCTCCTCGTCGACTTGACTGGGCAAGTGGATCCTGGCTTTTCTACAAAGCCCCATAATCAGGCCAGGAAAAGGCAATGGGCACTTAGGTTTACCCGGTGGCAGGATACCACTTTCTGCCACAACCCTCATTTCATTAGCTATTATCCTCGCAACATCAACCTCTCGGTTGCTGAGGATATAATGAAGTAAGGGTGTGACGTCCAAAGTGGTGGAAGAGGTGTGAGATTTGGGCCTAATGTTATATAAGATAAGGGTGAGGATAACCTGAGCGGGGGTAGTCATATCATCCCTTAATGCTCTAAAAGGCTTACCCGAGGCCTTGCTCACGTCGTAAGTCTTCCCCTCTTGGAAAATCTCCTGTGCGATTAACCCGTGGTCCCAGTTTCCCCTTGCCTGGTGTTGGTGGAAGGCACACAACTCCTCCGACTCTAATGGGTTATCAGAATCACAAAGTACCAGTGGTTTACCCAAATAAGAGTTGATGGACATCCTATCAAAAGCGATGGTGCGCCCTCGTACAAATGTAGTCCATGTAAATGGGTCTGAGGGGTCTGCTGGAATGGCGTTTGCGTAGAACTCTCGCACAATGTCATAATTTATCTTCTTCGGAGGATTGCATAAGATTCCCCACTTCCTCTCATTGAGCATATGAGCAATGCCAGCATATTGTCCTTCCTCAGCTATCTTGAACTCCTTCTCCGACCAAATTCTTCTGGTTTTAAGCTCGGCGTAACGCTCCTGGTTACGCGGGCTTAGAAACCGGTTTGGATCGTGGGGTTGAGGGTTAGGTTTTGGCCGTGAAGATGATCCCTCAACGTTGCGTTGCCTTTTTGATGATGTTTTGGGTGCCATTCCTACAAAATAACATTTAACAGACAAAACACATAGGATCCAAGTCAGCATTAGATACAAAGAAAAAAAAAACTGATTCTGGGGCTCGTCGCTACAGCGACAGGATGGTCGCTTGTAGCGAGCAAGCCCAGAAAATGTTGGCTGGTTCTGCACTACAAGCGCTGAAAAGCCATGAACAACCCTTTTTCAAAAAAACTGATTTTTCTCCTATCTAAACTACTTGTGGCATGCGAAATCAATCCTAAAGCTAAAACAAATGAATCAAAATCATTAAAACTGCCTAATCATCAAAAACCTAATTTTATTTTGAATTTTTACAAAATAGGTTTTTCAAAATACGAATTTAATGAAAAAGATGATGATAGGCTAGTTTGTGTGATGATTTTAGTTCATTTTTAACAGCCTAAACTATTGATTATCATGGGTATTTCAAAAAGGCACAACCCTAATCTAAAAATTTAAAAACCCTAATCTGTCACTTTCTAAAAACATGTAAACACATTCATTCAAGTTTAAAGCTTAAGAAACTATAACAGAGGGTTACGAAATCATACCTGGATTGTGAGAGATTGCTGGATGGAACAAATTAAAGATGATTTGCAGAAGCTTAGCAGGAAAATGCAGAAAAATATAATGAAATTTGCAGAAAGAAAGTAGAAATGGAATGGAAGTTACTGTTGTGCTATGGGATGCGAAAATGGAAGAAAAAACGGATAGGGGTAATGAATGGGTGGTTGGGGGGAAAATGAAGGGTTTATAGTGGCATTGGAAACTGAAATGTCAGTTTTTGGTTCCATCGCTACAAGCGAACGATGCGTCGCTACAGCGACAAGATTTGAACAGTCATCGCTACAGCGACCATACGGCGCTACAGCGACGGAGAGTTTGAAGCTCATCGCTACAGCGATGGAATCTGTCGCTGTAGCGACCATGACAGTAAACAGAAAAATAAAATTTTCAGCTTTTGCCACTATCCCTACATGCATGAATGGCTGTACAGAACTAAAATACAACTTAAAAAGCAACATACTTACAAAATTGGGGTTCCTCCCAACAAGCTCTTGTTTAACGTCATTAGATCGACGCCTGTTTCGCTTTTGCTTAAGAATTGATGAGTGAAATTGTCGTCGTGTGCCGAACAACTTCACCGCCAAAATACGGCTTCAGCCTTTGTCCATTCACTGTCCACGTTGATTTAGTGATAGGATCTTCTAGCTCCACAGCTCCATAAGGTTTGACCTCTTTGATCATGAACGGACCAGACCATTTGGATTTCAATTTACCCGAAAATAGCCTCAATCTTGCATTGAACAACAACACCATTTGACCGGGCCTGAATTCCCTCTTCATGATCTTCTTATCATGATACCTCTTGACCTTTTCCTTATAGAGCTTGCTTGATTGATATGCTTGGTCACGCATTTCTTCGAGTTCGTTCATTTGGAGCTTTCTCTTCTCCCCCACTTGCTCTTGATCAAAGTTCAAAAACTTTAGTGCCCAAAACGCTTTATGCTCCAACTCGACCGGCAAGTGGCATGCTTTCCCATACACCAACTGAAATGGTGTGAAACCCGTAGGAGCTTTGTATGCGGTCCTATAGGCCCACAATGCTTTGTCAAGTTTCATTGACCAATCCTCCCTTGATGATGACACGGTCTTCTCAAGTATCCTTTTGATTTCACGGTTGGATACCTCGGCTTGACCGTTGGTCTGCGGATGGTATGGTGAAGCTACCTTGTGTTTGACTCCGTAGTGCTCAAGTGCTTTTGCCAATTGTTGATTGCAGAAGTGAGAACCTCCATCACTTATAAGCACTCTTGGAGTTCCAAAACGGGAAAAGATGTTCCTTTTGAGAAACTTGACCACCGTTTTACTATCGGCTTTTGGGGATGCGATTGCTTCTACCCACTTTGACACATAATCTACGGCCACCAAAATGTATTCGTTGGACATGGAGGATGGAAATGGCCCCACAAAGTCTATCCCCCAACAGTCAAAAACTTCGACTTCAAGGATGCTTTGCAGAGGCATCTCATTCCTTTTTGAAATACCTCCAGTTTTCTGGCAACTCTCGCATTCCTTCACATGCTCATATGCGTCTTTGAATAAATTGGGCCAATAGAAGCCTGCCTGAAGAACCTTCGCACCAGTTCTTTCACCGCTGTAATGCCCACCATATGGCGAATTATGACAATGCCACATGATGTCTTTGGCTTCTTCTCTTGCAACACATCTCCTTAACAGGTGGTCAGCTCCAATCTTGAAGAGATATGGGTCATCCCATATATACTGAGTTGAATCTCTCATCAACTTCTTCTTCATTTGCCATGTATAGTCTTCCGGTATGAACCCCGTTGCTTTGTAATTGGCCATGTCAGCAAACCATGGTCTTTCTTGCACCATAAGCAACTTCTCATCCGGAAACTCTTCAAGAATCTCCCTCTCATTCTTCGTTACCTCATCGTTCACCAATCTTGACAGATGATCAGCCACAAGGTTCTCAGTCCCCTTTTTGTCTTTAATCTCCAAATCAAACTCTTGGAGTAGCAACATCCAACGGATGAGTCTCGGCTTGGAGTCGGGTTTGGTGATTAAGTACTTGATGGCTGCATGGTCAGTATAGATAACAATCTTTGAACCTATGAGATACGAACGAAATTTTTCTAATGCGAACACAATAGCAAGTAATTCTTTTTCAGTGGTAGCATAATTGATTTGTGCATCATTTAAAACTTTACTTGCATAGTGTATAGCATGAAAAATTTTGTTTTTGCGTTGACCTAACACCGCTCCAACCGCATAATCACTTGCATCGCACATGAGTTCAAAATCAAAATTCCAATTCGGTGCGGTGATTATGGGTGCGGATGTCAAACTATCTTTCAAACTTTCAAAAGCATTTAAACAATCATTGTCAAAATCAAAAGACTTATCTTTGTTGAGCAAATTGCTCAATGGCTTTGCAATCTTTGAGAAGTCTTTGATAAACCTCCGATAGAATCCGGCGTGGCCTAGAAAACTTCGGATGCCTTTGACATTGACTGGTGGTGGAAGCTTGCCTATCAAATCGACTTTAGCTTTATCAACTTCAATACCCTTGGACGAAATCTTGTGACCAAGGACTATTCCCTCGGTTACCATGAAATGACACTTCTCCCAATTGAGTACCAAGTTGGTTTCCTTGCACCGCTTCAATACCGTGTCCAGATTCTTCAAGCATAAATCAAATGATGACCCGAAGACCGAGAAATCGTCCATAAACACTTCAATGCTCTTCTCTATCAAATCAGCAAAGATGGCTTGCATGCATCGTTGAAATGTTGCTGGAGCGTTACATAATCCGAACGGCATGCGTCGATATGCAAAAACTCCAAATGGACAAGTAAAGGCTGTCTTCTCGTGATCTTCTGGATTCACAGAAATCTGATTATAACCCGAATATCCGTCAAGGAAACAATAAAAATCTTGTCCTGACAGTCTCTCTAGCATTTGATCCATGAATGGTAGAGGAAAATGATCCTTCCTTGTAGCTTTGTTAAGCCTCCGGTAATCTATACACATCCTCCAACCGATGACGGTTCTTGTCGGTATGAGCTCATTCTTCTCATTTGTGATTACCGTCATACCTCCCTTCTTAGGGACAACTTGAACCGGACTAACCCAAGTACTATCCGAGATCGGATATATCATGTCGGCTTCAAGTAGTTTAACCACTTCTTTCCGGACTACTTCCTTCATGTTTGGGTTTAGTCGTCGTTGAGGTTGTGCTACCGGGTTGTAATCTTCCTCCATCATGATCTTATGCATACAATAGGATGGACTTATCCCTTTCAAGTCGGATAGTGTCCAGCCTATTGCTTCTTTGTTGGACTTCAAAACTTCAACCAATTTGGTTTCTTCATTGTTTGACAAGGAGCTACTAATAATGACCGGTTTGTTACCCTCTTTTTCAAGAAATACATACTTCAAATGTGAGGGTAGAATCTTCATCTCCGGCTTCATTTATTCAACTTTGGCTTCATTCGTCAATTCCTCAATTTTAGCTTTGTGAGGAGGAATTTCCTTCAACGAATCCAGCTCCTTCAAACACTCTTCTATCTCTTTCTCATCTTCTTCTCCTATGATACTAAGTGCATTTGTCAAAACTCTTTCAAGATGTGTCAAGTGATGCAGCTGGTCCCTCGTATCCACAATCAATTCTTCAGTTGCATCCATCTTGAAACAGGCACCTTTATCACTAGGATACTTCATCGCTTCATTGATGTTGAAATTGACTTCTTCATCGTCCACACGGACTTTCATTAGACCTCCGTCAAGATCAATCATCATCCTTGCCGTTTGCATAAACGTTCTCCCAAGAATTAGCGGCACATCATCATCTTCAGGTATATCCATCACTACAAAGTCGATGGGAAATAAGAACTTGTCGACTTTCACCAACACATCTTCAGCTATCCCCAACGGACGTGTGACGGATTTGTCAGCCAATTGCAATGTCAAGTTAGTTCGTTTCACAACCAAATCACCAATCCTTTTGACAACGGAAAGTGGGATTAGGTTGATACTTGAACCTAAATCGATGAGTGCTTTGCCGACATTAACATTGCCAATAGACACTGGTAGTGTAACTTTACCCGGATCTTTCTCCTTCCTTGGCAATGTTCTCTGAATGATTGCACTACAATTAGCATCGAGCTGAATTGTTTCTTCTTCATTATACCTCCTCTTCTTGGAAAGAATCTCTTTCATGAACTTGGCATAAGTTGGCATTTGCTCTAAGCCTTCCGAGAATGGAATGTTGATTTGCAATCTTTTGAAAATGTCCAGGAACCTTGCAAACTGCCTTTCTTTATCCTTTCTGGCTAGAGTAGTTGGATATAGTAGATGTGGATTCGGTGCATTCTTCACTACTTCTTGATTCTTGCCCCTCTCCTTCACCACATCTTTCTTCTTCTCTAATTTTTCATTTTCAACTACTTCCTTATTCTTTCCGACTTCATCCTCATTATTAACTTCCTCTGTTTCCTTCTCATTCCCTTCATCATGATCTTCCTCCTCATTTTCAACAACTCTCCTCTCCACTTCAAGGTTGTCTCCTATACCCCTTCCAACTACCTTCCCACTTCTCGTAGCAATCGCCTTGCAATTATCATTGTCTCTTGATGCAAGGACAGCTTCATCAAAATGACTTAATTGTCATTTTGATGATGATGCATGGTCTTTGGGGTTGGTTTGTGTGTTGGCGGTAAAGGTTCCGCCTTGTTGTGTTGCTTGAGCAAGCTGTTGTGCCAACTGGCCTACTTGTGTTTCCAGGTTTTTGATTGAAGCATCGGTATTCTTTTGGTTCGCCATTGACATTTGCATGAACTGGTTTAGAGTCTCGTCAATGTTTTGTTGACGGTTTTGTTGAGGTGGGTATTGATTGTAATTTTGGTAAGGTTGTCGGTTTTGTGGTCCAGCTTCTTGTCTCCAACCTTGGCCATAATTTGGATTGTTCCCTCTTGGGAAATTGTTGTTATGACCTTGGTATTGGTTTTGAAACTGTTGCGGCCTTTGTTGATTGCCAACATAACTTACCTCTTCAGTGGGTGGTGGACAAAATCCGGTGGGGTGATCGCCTGAACAAAGTTCGCATGATGGGACTTGATGGTGTCTTCTTTGTTCATTTTGAATATCCTTCATTTGTTGTGGAAGGTTGGCCATCTTTCTAGTCAATTCTTCCACTTGTTGTGTTAACAATTTGTTTTGAGCAAGGATGGCGTCATTAGTCCCCAAGTCCAATATTCCCGCTTTTCTTTGGCCTTGGTTTCTATTGTGGTGAGCCTGGTGGTCGTTGAGTGCCATTCTTTCAATGATAGCAACAACATCTTCGGCACTCTTGGCCATTAGTGATCCACCAGCAGCAGCATCAAGTAGTAGCTTTGACTGTTGTTACATCCCATTCCGGAAAAGATGAATTTGAGTCAAATCATCAAATCCATGGTTAGGGCATCTTCTAAGCATAGACTTGAATCGCTCCCATGCTTCACATAGAGTCTCACTTGAACCTTGAGAAAATACAGCGATAGTTGTCTTAGCCTCCATAAAACGATTCTGAGGAAAGAATCTCTCAAGGAATTTCTCCTCAAGAGTGTTCCAATTTGTCATCACTGTTGGCGGCTGATCCAAATACCACTCCTTGGCCTTCCCAATCAAAGAATGAGGAAACATCCTCATGAATATTGCCTCCTCATTGTTCTCCGTCTCTCCTAGTGTACCGGCGATCTCATAAAACTTAGTGAGATGTTGGAATGGATCCTCATGGTCTAACCCCGAGAAAGGATTAGCGTATAGTATTTGAAGGATACCGGTCTTCATCTCAGTTTGCTTTGTTGTCCGTGGCGTCTTTCCCAATTGTACCAAGCGTCGTGGGCTATTGTGACAAGGCATCCCACTTCCGCCTGAACCTCCAGATCCGTCTCCTGCAGCAGCCATTGCTATCTCTTGAATTGGAATTAATGAAGGACTTGAAACAGAAGTTTCCTCTTGCTGCTTTTTCTTAACCTGCTGCCTTTTCTTCTGATTCTTGCTGTTATTTCTTCGAGCAGTCCTCTCTATTTCAGAATCAAAAAGCAGTTGGTCTTCCGGTATTTGACCTCGCATATACAAGTTTCAACAATCTGACCAAAAAGAATTAGCAAACAAGATGGATAAGGAATAATAGTTATATACATAAAAGAATTTTGTGCAAAATTGCTTAAGACAATAATTAACGCTGCAATGATTATAATATCTAAGCGTTAATCCCCGGCAACGGCGCCATTTTGTTAATGTACAAAAGCAAGTATATTTTTAGATCGTTTCCACAGGGATTATTGCGATATCATAAACCGTTCAACGTCGATTATCATTTTAAGTTAGGGTTTAATCTTTTTCTTTACTAACACTACTCGACATTAAAAGCATTATAAATAAAACGTAGAGTAATAGGGCATAAAAGGTGTTAGGATTAAAGTTCGTCAATCAAACGTCGATTGTATTCGATTGATCATAAATATGGATTCTAGCTTTTTCTTATATACGACATTATCACGTATTACTCGACAACGTCATTCGTGTCCAAATGACGTCGTGAGATCGATCGTATCGTTTAATCGACGATTTCTCAATCTATTAAACGATTCGAAAGCTTTACGATCCAACACTTTGTGTAATTATCAAAACCAAATCCCATGTCTAGAATTTCTTATTTTGATAGAATATTATTCTAAACCTAGATTCAAAAGTATTTTTCAATATCATTTAAATCAAATATAAGAATGGAAAACAAGAACAAATTCAATGGTATATAAAAATGCTAGAATCATATATTTAAAATATCAAAGGTTTACAACTAAGAGTGATTGATTACCTAATAATCCCAACAAAGGAGATTAGTTGATCATTATCATGACAACTTTGCAAAAGTAGAAAGGAAGATGGAGAATATGCTAAGACTTGATTTCTCAAAGCTACTTAGTGTAATCTTCACTTGAATTCCTTTTGCTCTATGAAGTTTGCCTCCTTTTATGCCTATTCTCTTTCTAGAAAATAAAGATTTCAAGCTCTGGAAATTATAAAAACTGGTATTCAACTGATAATCATGAAAAAATGAGCTTAAAAGCTTTTATATTTCTGAGTTTTTGTTCGCTCGCTACAAGCGACCAGCCTGTCGCTGTAGCGACGAAGTTTTCTTGGCCAATGGGGAAGCTCCACGTCATCATTCAACATTAAACCGCCCTTGGTCGCTATAGCGACGAGATCTGTCGCTATAGCGATGAAACCTTCAAAATTCCCTGCCTAAGCTCGCTTGAAGCGTCCGGTCCATCGCTTGTAGCGATGAACTCTCAATTTTCCCTGCCTAGGCTCACTTGTAGTGTGGCATCTGGCGCTTGTAGCGATGAAGTCCTGAAATTCCCTGCCTATCCTCGCTTGTAGCGATGAGGCTTGCGCTTGTAGCGATGGCTTTAACAAAACTTCAATTTCTTTGCTCAATTCAGGTCCAAGCATGAAATTCCTGCATAATTAAATGGGGTAAGACATAGGATCACAAATTTAGCATTTTAACCACAAATGTGAGCTTATCCTAAGATAACTTGTAAAACAAGTAACATAAGTGCCTTAAAATATATCAAAAGATAACTACTTTTAAGCACTTATCACATAACAATGTTGTTAGTTCCTCAACTATTTAATTTATAACAAGTTCCCTAAGCATAACTGAAAATTTTGAGCTTAGACATCTAAAAAAAGTTTGAGGAGGTTCAAGATTCAAACCATGACTTCTATCGTAACATCTCTGTTAATACAAAATAATTTAATTCACAAGTTGAGAGTGGTCCAGAATTGCATCATGTTACTTCACAGAAAACTAAAATATGAAAACTAATCTGTCAACAATACTTAAACTAAAGTAATCTTGTTTTTGTGACAAGGAAATGAATACAATTTCATTTTTTATGCAAAAAGTTATTTACTTTTATCATAGGACTCAGAAATATCAAATACTCATGTATAGTAAAATAACATTAGCAAAATAAAATTAGAATATTTAAAAAAGTTGTTGTATATAATGAAAATTTATATACTTGCCTAGCAAAGGTCCTTGCCAAGAAATCCTTGGAATTCTTTGACTTGGCTCGCTTTCATCTTGTTTGTGCTCGCCTTGCGAAGGTACTTGTCTTGCTTCTTTGTTCCATTGTAATCATATCAACCTACAAAATTAAATGGAATATGTAGTACCCTAATTTTGTCCTACGCATTTTAAAAAAAAAAAAAAAAAAAAAAAAAGAAGAATCAAAAGAGGGAAAAAAGTCAAAAGTCAACAAAAGTCAACAGAAAAGTCAACATTTTAAAAATGATGACTTCGCACTGCGAAGGTCACTTCGCACTGCGAAGTCTGCGATTTTTCTGCAGATTTTTGGTTTCTTGGATTTAATTCCAGAATTTGTTGCATATCATTTCCATAATTATTTTAAGTAGCATTCATGGCTAATTGGGCCAAGCAAAGCCAGAGTTGAAGGACTTGCCATTAATGCCAAGGTTGGAAGCTTTTTCTTCCAACCTAGCATGTGACAAGCAAGTGGGCTTGCCCTTGGGCAGCTCTAGCCTCTCCCAGGTGACCTGCTAACCACCACAAGGTTGCCAGCCACCTGCTTGAGGACTTTCCTCCTGCTTGCTGCCCCAAAAACCAGTCAAACCAGCTGGATTTTTTCACTTGAAAAGCCATGAGTGCCTACTCTGTTTTGCAGCAGCTTTTCACCCTCTCCCACCAGCCAATTTTAGCCTTTTCATCCCTCAATCTCTGCACATTACAGTGCACGTTTTTATTGACCAACCATTGAGATTGCAAGGATTGATCCCCAAGCATTAGCCAATTGCAAATCAGCTTTGTTCTTCATCATTACCTTCTAGAATTAGTTGAATTTGTGGCTGAAATCAAGCTGGATCTTGCCCCTTGGCACAAGGCAGGGTTGCCTCTATCCATTAGCATTTAATGCAAAGGGATTCAGCTTGATCTTGGCCACAAATCAGCTGAATTTTGGGATTGTGTAATGATGACAAAGATTTGATTTTGGCCTATAAATAGAAGGCAATGCCCAAGGATCCAAAGACAGTTAACACAGCATTAAAAGAGCAGAAACTCTACTCATTTCAACCTACAAATCTCCACAAACAACCAGAAAAAAACCAATCCACACAAAGCATTACAAAGTTCCAAAACCATCACAAATACTCAAATCTCTTGCACAAGCCTTCAACCAAATCAAACCAAGTGCAGCTGGAGCTTTGCTAAGGAGTTCTGTAAGTTACTAAGCTCTTTATCTTGCATTTTTAATTGAGTTTGCATAGCTATTTTGGCTCAAAACCTTTTGATCCTAAAAAACCCCTTTTGAATTTCAAAGAAATCCCAAGGTTTTCAAAACATCAAAACTGGTTTGTCCAACCTTTTTCACCCCAAAAACTCAAAGTTTTCCACCCATCTGTAAGGTCTTGAGTGTGTTCAGAAGTTGTTTCTGAACAAAAGTTCAGAAACAGCTTCTGAACCCAAAATTTCGCATGCTTCGCAGTGCGAAGTCATGGTCGCAGTGCGACCATGACAGAACTCAGAACCTGAGTTTTTGTATCAAAACAACCAATTTTTGATGTTCTAGCCCCAGAGCTCAGAACCTAAGAGTTTTTAAACCCATGTTCTTCAAACCATAACAAGGTTTTTGCATAATTTTGGCAAAATCACAAGTTCGTATAACCATTTTGTGGGTAACTTGCAAAGCAAGTTATGTTCCCAAACTTTCAAAACCACATGAACAAACAAGCTATGTTCATCTTTTCAATCTAAACTTAAACAATAAGTATTGTTCATGATGTTCAAAACTCAAAGATGAACATACACCGTTTACGTTCGCATTTTCGCAAAATGAGACGAACTTGCGCGTTTTTAGCAAACTTGCTAAACCTTCCCATTTTTGGGTTTTCAAACCATATGTTTTGACATACCTTGGGATTTCTAAAGAATTCAATCCAAAAACATGAATGAAAAAGGGATGGTGTGACGTATGTCTCTCCATCGCCCCGATTGTACGAATGCGTGACGTATGTCTCGTCGCTCGGACAATCGTCATTCCCCTTTTCAATATGTAAAACCCTAACCAAACCAAATCTTGGCCCCTTGTGGTCAATCCAAGCCTTTTGGTCCCCCGTTGGCCATTAGACTCAACCCCTCGACTCGTCGGAGTCCACTCGGTCAATGTTTGACTTATATGAGTCCATTGTACCTCCCTTGGTCCCATAGCGACCAATTCAACCCTCTACCCTAACGGACGTACCTTTTAACAATTCTAATGTGATTCGCGAACGAACGCTTAATAAGTCTCCAAGTGCGAGCATACAAGCTACGTTTAATCGCAAGAATTCGGTTAAAACATCGTCCAATTAAAATCAACCAACACATATACGTTTTTCTACCAAAGAACTACGTATGCTTTGAATTCTCCGACTACCGGGAGATACGTAGGAGCAAGATCGACATCTTGTCAAGCACAATAATAAAAACCTTTTTTCTTCTTTCGTTTGTTTTTATCTCTTTTCCCCCCTTTATTATATTTTTGACATAAATGAACATGCACGCAAAGTATAAAAAAACAATTCAAGCTTTAACCAAATAGAAGGTTCCCGTTGAGTACAACGGACGTGAGGGGTGCTAATACCTTCCCCTTGCGTAACCGACTCCCGAACCCGACAATGGTTGCGATGACCTAATCCTTATCCTCATCGTCAAAGGGTTTTATTACCGTTTCCCTTTACAACAAAAAAAAAACTTAAGGGTTTATCAACGTTCCCTTTACACAAAAACTTTGGTGGCGGCTTCACAAAGGCACCTCCGAGCGTTCGAGGACGTACTCGGAGGATTTGCGCGTCTTTTTCCCGAGGAAAAAAACGAGGTGCGCACAGCTGGCGACTTCACTGGGGACCCTGTTCCCACTAGTGAGTCAAGCCTAACCTATTTGGTTTAAAGCCAATTGTTTTATTTTCTTTGCGTGCCATGTTTATTTATTTTACTCATACATGTCATATTTATGCTTTATGTTTATATTTGCTTTATTTTTTGCTTTATATTCATATCATATATATATCAAATGCGGGGGTTACTTGAGTGATGTTACTCCACATTGTTCGGGTTAATGCCGGACGTGTGAGGCTCTCTACCCGAGCTTGAGAAAAAACTAAGTTAGAAGGAGGTTGTGTGCGGAAGCCCGCGTTGACGTATGTCCGTGAGGTAGGATGCCCAACCCCGCTTAGATGAGATTTTCACGTGGAATTAATTGAAGTCATGTCGACGTATGTCCATAGACAACCCTAATTCCATGTGAGATCTATGATTCTAAGGACCTCTTCTTAGGAAATTTCACCATTTAGAGCCTACATGTGAGGATGGGGGGAAGTTCTGAACGTTCATATACCAAACCCTTGCATATCATAAACATTTGCATTCATATAAAATTTTTGCATAAACAAAATAAAGGGGCACATTTTTGCATACTCATTGCATTCATACATTTACATGCATTTTCATGCATTTCAAAGCAAAACCCTCACCTCATTCCCTCACCAAACACAAAAAAAAAAAGAAGTACCCGACCCGGTGTACAGTAGCGTTTCGGAAGAGATCCGAGCAAACCGGAAGGCCATCGAAATTCTGGAAATCATTTTTTTGTCCAAGTAATTTATCTTGTTTTTCAAAAAAAATCAAATCATTTTGCTCTTCCCAAGGCAAATGATTAATTTTATGGGACCCCCATATTTCAAATCATTTCCGTCATTAATAAATTTACAGTTTATGTTCAAAGAGTTCGTTTTTCTTTTGTTCTCAAATAAATTTTCGCAACCCTACAAAAAAAAAATCATCATACACCAAAAAATAACACTGCTACGATCCCTTTTGACTTCAATCTTCGAATTAACCAAACGGAAGATGATAATAAGGACGATTTTGAACCTCCTGAAGGATTGTCCAGACTTGGGGATCAAGAGGATAGGGTAATACAACCTCACCAAGAGAGCCCTCAAAAGAATGGCACTACAATTTTCCCTCTGCCGGGGCACACTCTATAAAGAGAAGTTATGTGGATAAACATGAAGCAGTCATGCTCACCAAAGAAATCCATGAAGAGTCCTTCCAAACCCATGCCAAGACATGTCACAAGTGACAAAATTATGCCAACAAGGGGCACATACCACAAACACCTCTGAATGTCATGACATCACCCTAGCCTTTTTCTATGTGGGGCATAAACATATTCGGAATGATTGAGCCAAAGGCTTCAAAAGGGCACCAGTTCATACTAGCTGCCATCAACTGTTTCACCAAATGGGTCGAAGCAGCTTCCTATGCAAACATGACCAAACAAGTGGTCGCCCAACTCATCAAAAAAAAAAGAAACCATTTGCCGTTACGGCACTCCCCACAAATTCCCACAAAAAGCCAAGTCGTCATTGGCATTCCTCACATTCCCAAACAAACAAAGCCCAATTTTCATTGGCATCCCCCAAACACAAAAAGCCAAGTCAAAATTGGCATTCCTCACATCTCCAACAAAAGACCAATTTTCATTGGCACACACAATTTCCAAACAAAAAGCCCAATTTCCATTGGCAATCACAAACCCCACTTCCAATAAAAGCCCAATTGTCATTGACATTCCCATCCAAAAAAAAACACACAAAAGCCCGACCTTGCTCGGATGCCAAAAAACAAAAGCCCGACCTCGCTCGGCAACTAAAAACAAAAGACCGACCTCGCTCGGCATCCAAACAAAAGCCCGACCTTGTTCGGCATCCCATCATAAAAGCCCGACTTTGCTCGGCATCCCACAATAAAAGCCCGACCTCGCTCGGCATCTAAAACACCCAAAAGCCCAATTTTCATTGGCACTCACAAACATATTCCCAAATACCATTTCCAATAAAAGCCCAATTTTCATTGGCCCTTACAAACACAATCACACATAAAGCCCAATTTTCATTGGCATCTCCACTCCAATCACAAAAAGCCCGACCTCGCTCGGCAACCAAAAACAAAAAGCCCGACCTCGCTCGGCATCCAATCACTACCAAGGCCCAATTTTATTGGCATTCACAAATACAAACAAGGTTCGACCAACTGAACCCCATAAAAGAGAAACACCTCACAGCATTGAGGCATGGACAGTTCAACAAGAAAGTTCGCTCCCAAGAATTTAAAGAAGGAGACTTAATGCTTGGAAAAAAGGATATTACCCACCCACAAAGATCCCCTTATCAATAAACTCCGGCGCAGTCAAAAAAAATATATATGCCAAAAAAAAAAAAAAGAGAGCTCGCTAAATCGAAAACCTGAAAGGGCGGTTTAGGCAATAGAGAGCGTCCTGGTAGATCGAAAACCTAAAAAGGCGGTCTAGGCAAAAATTAAGGACATCAAAAAAGGAAATATACCCCAGTGGACTGAAAACTCGAAGGAGCGGTCCAGGTAAAAGTTAGGGGTTTCAAAAAAAAAAAAAGAGAGAGAAGGCAAAAGACTGCGGCACGTGAGGTCCGGACAGAATTCAAGAGGGAAAGAATCAACCTCATTATCATCTTTCAAAAACAAATTATTTTGAAGTCATAGGGAAAGTAGCACGTGAAACCCAAGCAAATTTCCATTTGTCTTTTTGTTTCTTCTTTTCTCCCTATCTCAGTAATCACCTCTTATAGGGATTATCATTTTCACGAATAGTTACCCATACAAGGGACTAAGTTTCGTTGAATCAAAGTCATTTTTAAACCTTTTCATTGTTATGCGTCCTTACTTGCTCATAAAATGTGTTTTTATTCATGATAAATAATGCATTGAAATATGGGAATAACATAAAAAAACAAAAAAATGTGTGTTTTTTTTACTTGGACGTTAAATGTCGAAAGAATTTCGTTGGTCCCCGGTATTGCATCAGAGGACTCAAAACTTGAAGCTTTGCATCAGTCATTTTAAGACTCATGCTCTTCAGCAGAAACAAGTGCGTAGCCCACAGCGCGTAAAACGCGAAGATCCCGGGTGTCAGAGGAAAAAATTTCCCAAATAAAGCTCACCCCCCATGCATCTTTTTCATCCACTAAGGCCGGATATCGATCATGCTTCCAAAATGATCCTTATATCCCCAGTGAGATCCCACCATAAACAAAAGCCCGACCTCGCTCGGCAACCAAACAAAAAGCCCGACCTCGCTCGGCCACCAAACAAAAGTCCAATATTCATTGGCAAACCAAAGAACTACGTAAGCTTTGAATTCTCCATCCCACCAGGAGATACGTAGGAGCAAGATCATCATCTTGTCAAGCACAACAAACCAAAGCCCAATTTTCATTGGCCCACAATAAAGCCCAAATTTTATTGATATTCCCCAGGGAGTCTCAACCCCAAACAAAAGTCCAATCATTATTGGCAAACCCACACAAATCTTCGGGCTTAGGCTCGAACTACACCGGTTTTGATCCCATTTGGGTATGTAGGCAAAGGACCTTGTCCTTCCAAACCGACCAAAAAAAAAAAACAAACAAAACACAAAAAGAGAACCCAATCGTCATTGGCACAACCACAACCAAGACCGACTTTGCTCGGCACCCAACCAGCATCCCACACATCATGCATAACATAATTCATGCATGCATACATATACAAATCATTCATACACATGCATTTCATATCATGCCATGCATCCTCAACAAGGATTCTCCAGTGAGTATCACATATTCACCAGCATCCATCAACATTCAACCAGGGGCACCTATTTAGGGTAAGACCGCAGCTCGTTAGGAATCGATATTCAGAAGCAGTGCCTGAATAAGATCACCTAGCTTAGGTATCGACCTCTAGAAGCAATACCTAGAGTAGATCACCTCCCCCAGTGTATCGACCTTCAGTGTTAGCGGCTGAATAAGATCACAGCTCGTTAGGAATCGACATTCAGAAGCAGTGCCTGAATAAGATCACCTAGCTTAGGTATCCCTCTCTAGAAGCAATACCTAGAGTGAACCTCCCTCTTAGGTTTCGACCTCTAGAAGCAGTACCTAGATAAGATCACCTACCTTGACGTTCCACCTCTAGAAGCAGTGCCTAGAGAAGACCACCATCCTCAGGAATCGACCTCTAGAAGCAGTGCCTAGATAAGATTACCTTCATTCCCCAGTGGATCTACCTCCAGTGTTAGCGGCTGGATACGATCAACCCCTACCAACCCTTACATTTGCATTTCGCGAAGGACAAAATTCGGGTCCTTCTTTTTTCTTTTTACTTAATTGATCTCCGCAAAGAGTTCATGAGATGCCCTCGGCACTCACGCACTCTATGCGAAGACACAATTAAGTAGGGGCAGCTGTAGTACCCTAATTTTGTCCTACGCATTTTAAAAAAAAAAAAAAAAAAAAAAAAGAAGAATCAAAAGAGGGAAAAAAGTCAAAAGTCAACAAAAGTCAACAGAAAAGTCAACATTTTAAAAATGATGACTTCGCACTGCGAAGGTCACTTCGCACTGCGAAGTCTGCGATTTTTCTGCAGATTTTTGGTTTCTTGGATTTAATTCCAGAATTTGTTGCATATCATTTCCATAATTATTTTAAGTAGCATTCATGGCTAATTGGGCCAAGCAAAGCCAGAGTTGAAGGACTTGCCATTAATGCCAAGGTTGGAAGCTTTTTCTTCCAACCTAGCATGTGACAAGCAAGTGGGCTTGCCCTTGGGCAGCTCTAGCCTCTCCCAGGTGACCTGCTAACCACCACAAGGTTGCCAGCCACCTGCTTGAGGACTTTCCTCCTGCTTGCTGCCCCAAAAACCAGTCAAACCAGCTGGATTTTTTCACTTGAAAAGCCATGAGTGCCTACTCTGTTTTGCAGCAGCTTTTCACCCTCTCCCACCAGCCAATTTTAGCCTTTTCATCCCTCAATCTCTGCACATTACAGTGCACGTTTTTATTGACCAACCATTGAGATTGCAAGGATTGATCCCCAAGCATTAGCCAATTGCAAATCAGCTTTGTTCTTCATCATTACCTTCTAGAATTAGTTGAATTTGTGGCTGAAATCAAGCTGGATCTTGCCCCTTGGCACAAGGCAGGGTTGCCTCTATCCATTAGCATTTAATGCAAAGGGATTCAGCTTGATCTTGGCCACAAATCAGCTGAATTTTGGGATTGTGTAATGATGACAAAGATTTGATTTTGGCCTATAAATAGAAGGCAATGCCCAAGGATCCAAAGACAGTTAACACAGCATTAAAAGAGCAGAAACTCTACTCATTTCAACCTACAAATCTCCACAAACAACCAGAAAAAAACCAATCCACACAAAGCATTACAAAGTTCCAAAACCATCACAAATACTCAAATCTCTTGCACAAGCCTTCAACCAAATCAAACCAAGTGCAGCTGGAGCTTTGCTAAGGAGTTCTGTAAGTTACTAAGCTCTTTATCTTGCATTTTTAATTGAGTTTGCATAGCTATTTTGGCTCAAAACCTTTTGATCCTAAAAAACCCCTTTTGAATTTCAAAGAAATCCCAAGGTTTTCAAAACATCAAAACTGGTTTGTCCAACCTTTTTCACCCCAAAAACTCAAAGTTTTCCACCCATCTGTAAGGTCTTGAGTGTGTTCAGAAGTTGTTTCTGAACAAAAGTTCAGAAACAGCTTCTGAACCCAAAATTTCGCATGCTTCGCAGTGCGAAGTCATGGTCGCAGTGCGACCATGACAGAACTCAGAACCTGAGTTTTTGTATCAAAACAACCAATTTTTGATGTTCTAGCCCCAGAGCTCAGAACCTAAGAGTTTTTAAACCCATGTTCTTCAAACCATAACAAGGTTTTTGCATAATTTTGGCAAAATCACAAGTTCGTATAACCATTTTGTGGGTAACTTGCAAAGCAAGTTATGTTCCCAAACTTTCAAAACCACATGAACAAACAAGCTATGTTCATCTTTTCAATCTAAACTTAAACAATAAGTATTGTTCATGATGTTCAAAACTCAAAGATGAACATACACCGTTTACGTTCGCATTTTCGCAAAATGAGACGAACTTGCGCGTTTTTAGCAAACTTGCTAAACCTTCCCATTTTTGGGTTTTCAAACCATATGTTTTGACATACCTTGGGATTTCTAAAGAATTCAATCCAAAAACATGAATGAAAAAGGGATGGTGTGACGTATGTCTCTCCATCGCCCCGATTGTACGAATGCGTGACGTATGTCTCGTCGCTCGGACAATCGTCATTCCCCTTTTCAATATGTAAAACCCTAACCAAACCAAATCTTGGCCCCTTGTGGTCAATCCAAGCCTTTTGGTCCCCCGTTGGCCATTAGACTCAACCCCTCGACTCGTCGGAGTCCACTCGGTCAATGTTTGACTTATATGAGTCCATTGTACCTCCCTTGGTCCCATAGCGACCAATTCAACCCTCTACCCTAACGGACGTACCTTTTAACAATTCTAATGTGATTCGCGAACGAACGCTTAATAAGTCTCCAAGTGCGAGCATACAAGCTACGTTTAATCGCAAGAATTCGGTTAAAACATCGTCCAATTAAAATCAACCAACACATATACGTTTTTCTACCAAAGAACTACGTATGCTTTGAATTCTCCGACTACCGGGAGATACGTAGGAGCAAGATCGACATCTTGTCAAGCACAATAATAAAAACCTTTTTTCTTCTTTCGTTTGTTTTTATCTCTTTTCCCCCCTTTATTATATTTTTGACATAAATGAACATGCACGCAAAGTATAAAAAAACAATTCAAGCTTTAACCAAATAGAAGGTTCCCGTTGAGTACAACGGACGTGAGGGGTGCTAATACCTTCCCCTTGCGTAACCGACTCCCGAACCCGACAATGGTTGCGATGACCTAATCCTTATCCTCATCGTCAAAGGGTTTTATTACCGTTTCCCTTTACAACAAAAAAAAAACTTAAGGGTTTATCAACGTTCCCTTTACACAAAAACTTTGGTGGCGGCTTCACAAAGGCACCTCCGAGCGTTCGAGGACGTACTCGGAGGATTTGCGCGTCTTTTTCCCGAGGAAAAAAACGAGGTGCGCACAGCTGGCGACTTCACTGGGGACCCTGTTCCCACTAGTGAGTCAAGCCTAACCTATTTGGTTTAAAGCCAATTGTTTTATTTTCTTTGCGTGCCATGTTTATTTATTTTACTCATACATGTCATATTTATGCTTTATGTTTATATTTGCTTTATTTTTTGCTTTATATTCATATCATATATATATCAAATGCGGGGGTTACTTGAGTGATGTTACTCCACATTGTTCGGGTTAATGCCGGACGTGTGAGGCTCTCTACCCGAGCTTGAGAAAAAACTAAGTTAGAAGGAGGTTGTGTGCGGAAGCCCGCGTTGACGTATGTCCGTGAGGTAGGATGCCCAACCCCGCTTAGATGAGATTTTCACGTGGAATTAATTGAAGTCATGTCGACGTATGTCCATAGACAACCCTAATTCCATGTGAGATCTATGATTCTAAGGACCTCTTCTTAGGAAATTTCACCATTTAGAGCCTACATGTGAGGATGGGGGGAAGTTCTGAACGTTCATATACCAAACCCTTGCATATCATAAACATTTGCATTCATATAAAATTTTTGCATAAACAAAATAAAGGGGCACATTTTTGCATACTCATTGCATTCATACATTTACATGCATTTTCATGCATTTCAAAGCAAAACCCTCACCTCATTCCCTCACCAAACACAAAAAAAAAAAAGAAGTACCCGACCCGGTGTACAGTAGCGTTTCGGAAGAGATCCGAGCAAACCGGAAGGCCATCGAAATTCTGGAAATCATTTTTTTGTCCAAGTAATTTATCTTGTTTTTCAAAAAAAATCAAATCATTTTGCTCTTCCCAAGGCAAATGATTAATTTTATGGGACCCCCATATTTCAAATCATTTCCGTCATTAATAAATTTACAGTTTATGTTCAAAGAGTTCGTTTTTCTTTTGTTCTCAAATAAATTTTCGCAACCCTACAAAAAAAAAATCATCATACACCAAAAAATAACACTGCTACGATCCCTTTTGACTTCAATCTTCGAATTAACCAAACGGAAGATGATAATAAGGACGATTTTGAACCTCCTGAAGGATTGTCCAGACTTGGGGATCAAGAGGATAGGGTAATACAACCTCACCAAGAGAGCCCTCAAAAGAATGGCACTACAATTTTCCCTCTGCCGGGGCACACTCTATAAAGAGAAGTTATGTGGATAAACATGAAGCAGTCATGCTCACCAAAGAAATCCATGAAGAGTCCTTCCAAACCCATGCCAAGACATGTCACAAGTGACAAAATTATGCCAACAAGGGGCACATACCACAAACACCTCTGAATGTCATGACATCACCCTAGCCTTTTTCTATGTGGGGCATAAACATATTCGGAATGATTGAGCCAAAGGCTTCAAAAGGGCACCAGTTCATACTAGCTGCCATCAACTGTTTCACCAAATGGGTCGAAGCAGCTTCCTATGCAAACATGACCAAACAAGTGGTCGCCCAACTCATCAAAAAAAAAAGAAACCATTTGCCGTTACGGCACTCCCCACAAATTCCCACAAAAAGCCAAGTCGTCATTGGCATTCCTCACATTCCCAAACAAACAAAGCCCAATTTTCATTGGCATCCCCCAAACACAAAAAGCCAAGTCAAAATTGGCATTCCTCACATCTCCAACAAAAGACCAATTTTCATTGGCACACACAATTTCCAAACAAAAAGCCCAATTTCCATTGGCAATCACAAACCCCACTTCCAATAAAAGCCCAATTGTCATTGACATTCCCATCCAAAAAAAAACACACAAAAGCCCGACCTTGCTCGGAAGCCAAAAAACAAAAGCCCGACCTCGCTCGGCAACTAAAAACAAAAGACCGACCTCGCTCGGCATCCAAACAAAAGCCCGACCTTGTTCGGCATCCCATCATAAAAGCCCGACTTTGCTCGGCATCCCACAATAAAAGCCCGACCTCGCTCGGCATCTAAAACACCCAAAAGCCCAATTTTCATTGGCACTCACAAACATATTCCCAAATACCATTTCCAATAAAAGCCCAATTTTCATTGGCCCTTACAAACACAATCACACATAAAGCCCAATTTTCATTGGCATCTCCACTCCAATCACAAAAAGCCCGACCTCGCTCGGCAACCAAAAACAAAAAGCCCGACCTCGCTCGGCATCCAATCACTACCAAGGCCCAATTTTATTGGCATTCACAAATACAAACAAGGTTCGACCAACTGAACCCCATAAAAGAGAAACACCTCACAGCATTGAGGCATGGACAGTTCAACAAGAAAGTTCGCTCCCAAGAATTTAAAGAAGGAGACTTAATGCTTGGAAAAAAGGATATTACCCACCCACAAAGATCCCCTTATCAATAAACTCCGGCGCAGTCAAAAAAAATATATATGCCAAAAAAAAAAAAAAGAGAGCTCGCTAAATCGAAAACCTGAAAGGGCGGTTTAGGCAATAGAGAGCGTCCTGGTAGATCGAAAACCTAAAAAGGCGGTCTAGGCAAAAATTAAGGACATCAAAAAAGGAAATATACCCCAGTGGACTGAAAACTCGAAGGAGCGGTCCAGGTAAAAGTTAGGGGTTTCAAAAAAAAAAAAAGAGAGAGAAGGCAAAAGACTGCGGCACGTGAGGTCCGGACAGAATTCAAGAGGGAAAGAATCAACCTCATTATCATCTTTCAAAAACAAATTATTTTGAAGTCATAGGGAAAGTAGCACGTGAAACCCAAGCAAATTTCCATTTGTCTTTTTGTTTCTTCTTTTCTCCCTATCTCAGTAATCACCTCTTATAGGGATTATCATTTTCACGAATAGTTACCCATACAAGGGACTAAGTTTCGTTGAATCAAAGTCATTTTTAAACCTTTTCATTGTTATGCGTCCTTACTTGCTCATAAAATGTGTTTTTATTCATGATAAATAATGCATTGAAATATGGGAATAACATAAAAAAACAAAAAAATGTGTGTTTTTTTTACTTGGACGTTAAATGTCGAAAGAATTTCGTTGGTCCCCGGTATTGCATCAGAGGACTCAAAACTTGAAGCTTTGCATCAGTCATTTTAAGACTCATGCTCTTCAGCAGAAACAAGTGCGTAGCCCACAGCGCGTAAAACGCGAAGATCCCGGGTGTCAGAGGAAAAAATTTCCCAAATAAAGCTCACCCCCCATGCATCTTTTTCATCCACTAAGGCCGGATATCGATCATGCTTCCAAAATGATCCTTATATCCCCAGTGAGATCCCACCATAAACAAAAGCCCGACCTCGCTCGGCAACCAAACAAAAAGCCCGACCTCGCTCGGCCACCAAACAAAAGTCCAATATTCATTGGCAAACCAAAGAACTACGTAAGCTTTGAATTCTCCATCCCACCAGGAGATACGTAGGAGCAAGATCATCATCTTGTCAAGCACAACAAACCAAAGCCCAATTTTCATTGGCCCACAATAAAGCCCAAATTTTATTGATATTCCCCAGGGAGTCTCAACCCCAAACAAAAGTCCAATCATTATTGGCAAACCCACACAAATCTTCGGGCTTAGGCTCGAACTACACCGGTTTTGATCCCATTTGGGTATGTAGGCAAAGGACCTTGTCCTTCCAAACCGACCAAAAAAAAAAAACAAACAAAACACAAAAAGAGAACCCAATCGTCATTGGCACAACCACAACCAAGACCGACTTTGCTCGGCACCCAACCAGCATCCCACACATCATGCATAACATAATTCATGCATGCATACATATACAAATCATTCATACACATGCATTTCATATCATGCCATGCATCCTCAACAAGGATTCTCCAGTGAGTATCACATATTCACCAGCATCCATCAACATTCAACCAGGGGCACCTATTTAGGGTAAGACCGCAGCTCGTTAGGAATCGATATTCAGAAGCAGTGCCTGAATAAGATCACCTAGCTTAGGTATCGACCTCTAGAAGCAATACCTAGAGTAGATCACCTCCCCCAGTGTATCGACCTTCAGTGTTAGCGGCTGAATAAGATCACAGCTCGTTAGGAATCGACATTCAGAAGCAGTGCCTGAATAAGATCACCTAGCTTAGGTATCCCTCTCTAGAAGCAATACCTAGAGTGAACCTCCCTCTTAGGTTTCGACCTCTAGAAGCAGTACCTAGATAAGATCACCTACCTTGACGTTCCACCTCTAGAAGCAGTGCCTAGAGAAGACCACCATCCTCAGGAATCGACCTCTAGAAGCAGTGCCTAGATAAGATTACCTTCATTCCCCAGTGGATCTACCTCCAGTGTTAGCGGCTGGATACGATCAACCCCTACCAACCCTTACATTTGCATTTCGCGAAGGACAAAATTCGGGTCCTTCTTTTTTCTTTTTACTTAATTGATCTCCGCAAAGAGTTCATGAGATGCCCTCGGCACTCACGCACTCTATGCGAAGACACAATTAAGTAGGGGCAGCTGTAGTACCCTAATTTTGTCCTACGCATTTTAAAAAAAAAAAAAAAAAAAAAAAAAGAAGAATCAAAAGAGGGAAAAAAGTCAAAAGTCAACAAAAGTCAACAGAAAAGTCAACATTTTAAAAATGATGACTTCGCACTGCGAAGGTCACTTCGCACTGCGAAGTCTGCGATTTTTCTGCAGATTTTTGGTTTCTTGGATTTAATTCCAGAATTTGTTGCATATCATTTCCATAATTATTTTAAGTAGCATTCATGGCTAATTGGGCCAAGCAAAGCCAGAGTTGAAGGACTTGCCATTAATGCCAAGGTTGGAAGCTTTTTCTTCCAACCTAGCATGTGACAAGCAAGTGGGCTTGCCCTTGGGCAGCTCTAGCCTCTCCCAGGTGACCTGCTAACCACCACAAGGTTGCCAGCCACCTGCTTGAGGACTTTCCTCCTGCTTGCTGCCCCAAAAACCAGTCAAACCAGCTGGATTTTTTCACTTGAAAAGCCATGAGTGCCTACTCTGTTTTGCAGCAGCTTTTCACCCTCTCCCACCAGCCAATTTTAGCCTTTTCATCCCTCAATCTCTGCACATTACAGTGCACGTTTTTATTGACCAACCATTGAGATTGCAAGGATTGATCCCCAAGCATTAGCCAATTGCAAATCAGCTTTGTTCTTCATCATTACCTTCTAGAATTAGTTGAATTTGTGGCTGAAATCAAGCTGGATCTTGCCCCTTGGCACAAGGCAGGGTTGCCTCTATCCATTAGCATTTAATGCAAAGGGATTCAGCTTGATCTTGGCCACAAATCAGCTGAATTTTGGGATTGTGTAATGATGACAAAGATTTGATTTTGGCCTATAAATAGAAGGCAATGCCCAAGGATCCAAAGACAGTTAACACAGCATTAAAAGAGCAGAAACTCTACTCATTTCAACCTACAAATCTCCACAAACAACCAGAAAAAAACCAATCCACACAAAGCATTACAAAGTTCCAAAACCATCACAAATACTCAAATCTCTTGCACAAGCCTTCAACCAAATCAAACCAAGTGCAGCTGGAGCTTTGCTAAGGAGTTCTGTAAGTTACTAAGCTCTTTATCTTGCATTTTTAATTGAGTTTGCATAGCTATTTTGGCTCAAAACCTTTTGATCCTAAAAAACCCCTTTTGAATTTCAAAGAAATCCCAAGGTTTTCAAAACATCAAAACTGGTTTGTCCAACCTTTTTCACCCCAAAAACTCAAAGTTTTCCACCCATCTGTAAGGTCTTGAGTGTGTTCAGAAGTTGTTTCTGAACAAAAGTTCAGAAACAGCTTCTGAACCCAAAATTTCGCATGCTTCGCAGTGCGAAGTCATGGTCGCAGTGCGACCATGACAGAACTCAGAACCTGAGTTTTTGTATCAAAACAACCAATTTTTGATGTTCTAGCCCCAGAGCTCAGAACCTAAGAGTTTTTAAACCCATGTTCTTCAAACCATAACAAGGTTTTTGCATAATTTTGGCAAAATCACAAGTTCGTATAACCATTTTGTGGGTAACTTGCAAAGCAAGTTATGTTCCCAAACTTTCAAAACCACATGAACAAACAAGCTATGTTCATCTTTTCAATCTAAACTTAAACAATAAGTATTGTTCATGATGTTCAAAACTCAAAGATGAACATACACCGTTTACGTTCGCATTTTCGCAAAATGAGACGAACTTGCGCGTTTTTAGCAAACTTGCTAAACCTTCCCATTTTTGGGTTTTCAAACCATATGTTTTGACATACCTTGGGATTTCTAAAGAATTCAATCCAAAAACATGAATGAAAAAGGGATGGTGTGACGTATGTCTCTCCATCGCCCCGATTGTACGAATGCGTGACGTATGTCTCGTCGCTCGGACAATCGTCATTCCCCTTTTCAATATGTAAAACCCTAACCAAACCAAATCTTGGCCCCTTGTGGTCAATCCAAGCCTTTTGGTCCCCCGTTGGCCATTAGACTCAACCCCTCGACTCGTCGGAGTCCACTCGGTCAATGTTTGACTTATATGAGTCCATTGTACCTCCCTTGGTCCCATAGCGACCAATTCAACCCTCTACCCTAACGGACGTACCTTTTAACAATTCTAATGTGATTCGCGAACGAACGCTTAATAAGTCTCCAAGTGCGAGCATACAAGCTACGTTTAATCGCAAGAATTCGGTTAAAACATCGTCCAATTAAAATCAACCAACACATATACGTTTTTCTACCAAAGAACTACGTATGCTTTGAATTCTCCGACTACCGGGAGATACGTAGGAGCAAGATCGACATCTTGTCAAGCACAATAATAAAAACCTTTTTTCTTCTTTCGTTTGTTTTTATCTCTTTTCCCCCCTTTATTATATTTTTGACATAAATGAACATGCACGCAAAGTATAAAAAAACAATTCAAGCTTTAACCAAATAGAAGGTTCCCGTTGAGTACAACGGACGTGAGGGGTGCTAATACCTTCCCCTTGCGTAACCGACTCCCGAACCCGACAATGGTTGCGATGACCTAATCCTTATCCTCATCGTCAAAGGGTTTTATTACCGTTTCCCTTTACAACAAAAAAAAAACTTAAGGGTTTATCAACGTTCCCTTTACACAAAAACTTTGGTGGCGGCTTCACAAAGGCACCTCCGAGCGTTCGAGGACGTACTCGGAGGATTTGCGCGTCTTTTTCCCGAGGAAAAAAACGAGGTGCGCACAGCTGGCGACTTCACTGGGGACCCTGTTCCCACTAGTGAGTCAAGCCTAACCTATTTGGTTTAAAGCCAATTGTTTTATTTTCTTTGCGTGCCATGTTTATTTATTTTACTCATACATGTCATATTTATGCTTTATGTTTATATTTGCTTTATTTTTTGCTTTATATTCATATCATATATATATCAAATGCGGGGGTTACTTGAGTGATGTTACTCCACATTGTTCGGGTTAATGCCGGACGTGTGAGGCTCTCTACCCGAGCTTGAGAAAAAACTAAGTTAGAAGGAGGTTGTGTGCGGAAGCCCGCGTTGACGTATGTCCGTGAGGTAGGATGCCCAACCCCGCTTAGATGAGATTTTCACGTGGAATTAATTGAAGTCATGTCGACGTATGTCCATAGACAACCCTAATTCCATGTGAGATCTATGATTCTAAGGACCTCTTCTTAGGAAATTTCACCATTTAGAGCCTACATGTGAGGATGGGGGGAAGTTCTGAACGTTCATATACCAAACCCTTGCATATCATAAACATTTGCATTCATATAAAATTTTTGCATAAACAAAATAAAGGGGCACATTTTTGCATACTCATTGCATTCATACATTTACATGCATTTTCATGCATTTCAAAGCAAAACCCTCACCTCATTCCCTCACCAAACACAAAAAAAAAAAGAAGTACCCGACCCGGTGTACAGTAGCGTTTCGGAAGAGATCCGAGCAAACCGGAAGGCCATCGAAATTCTGGAAATCATTTTTTTGTCCAAGTAATTTATCTTGTTTTTCAAAAAAAATCAAATCATTTTGCTCTTCCCAAGGCAAATGATTAATTTTATGGGACCCCCATATTTCAAATCATTTCCGTCATTAATAAATTTACAGTTTATGTTCAAAGAGTTCGTTTTTCTTTTGTTCTCAAATAAATTTTCGCAACCCTACAAAAAAAAAATCATCATACACCAAAAAATAACACTGCTACGATCCCTTTTGACTTCAATCTTCGAATTAACCAAACGGAAGATGATAATAAGGACGATTTTGAACCTCCTGAAGGATTGTCCAGACTTGGGGATCAAGAGGATAGGGTAATACAACCTCACCAAGAGAGCCCTCAAAAGAATGGCACTACAATTTTCCCTCTGCCGGGGCACACTCTATAAAGAGAAGTTATGTGGATAAACATGAAGCAGTCATGCTCACCAAAGAAATCCATGAAGAGTCCTTCCAAACCCATGCCAAGACATGTCACAAGTGACAAAATTATGCCAACAAGGGGCACATACCACAAACACCTCTGAATGTCATGACATCACCCTAGCCTTTTTCTATGTGGGGCATAAACATATTCGGAATGATTGAGCCAAAGGCTTCAAAAGGGCACCAGTTCATACTAGCTGCCATCAACTGTTTCACCAAATGGGTCGAAGCAGCTTCCTATGCAAACATGACCAAACAAGTGGTCGCCCAACTCATCAAAAAAAAAAGAAACCATTTGCCGTTACGGCACTCCCCACAAATTCCCACAAAAAGCCAAGTCGTCATTGGCATTCCTCACATTCCCAAACAAACAAAGCCCAATTTTCATTGGCATCCCCCAAACACAAAAAGCCAAGTCATCATTGGCATTCCTCACATCTCCAACAAAAGACCAATTTTCATTGGCACACACAATTTCCAAACAAAAAGCCCAATTTCCATTGGCAATCACAAACCCCACTTCCAATAAAAGCCCAATTGTCATTGACATTCCCATCCAAAAAAAAACACACAAAAGCCCGACCTTGCTCGGAAGCCAAAAAACAAAAGCCCGACCTCGCTCGGCAACTAAAAACAAAAGACCGACCTCGCTCGGCATCCAAACAAAAGCCCGACCTTGTTCGGCATCCCATCATAAAAGCCCGACTTTGCTCGGCATCCCACAATAAAAGCCCGACCTCGCTCGGCATCTAAAACACCCAAAAGCCCAATTTTCATTGGCACTCACAAACATATTCCCAAATACCATTTCCAATAAAAGCCCAATTTTCATTGGCCCTTACAAACACAATCACACATAAAGCCCAATTTTCATTGGCATCTCCACTCCAATCACAAAAAGCCCGACCTCGCTCGGCAACCAAAAACAAAAAGCCCGACCTCGCTCGGCATCCAATCACTACCAAGGCCCAATTTTATT
Source organism: Medicago ruthenica (assembly GCA_018208015.1). NCBI lineage: Eukaryota > Viridiplantae > Streptophyta > Magnoliopsida > Fabales > Fabaceae > Medicago > Medicago ruthenica. The sequence goes on along the minus strand of CM031376.1, from coordinate 4,127,819 downwards.
GGCATTCACAAATACAAACAAGGTTCGACCAACTGAACCCCATAAAAGAGAAACACCTCACAGCATTGAGGCATGGACAGTTCAACAAGAAAGTTCGCTCCCAAGAATTTAAAGAAGGAGACTTAATGCTTGGAAAAAAGGATATTACCCACCCACAAAGATCCCCTTATCAATAAACTCCGGCGCAGTCAAAAAAAATATATATGCCAAAAAAAAAAAAAAGAGAGCTCGCTAAATCGAAAACCTGAAAGGGCGGTTTAGGCAATAGAGAGCGTCCTGGTAGATCGAAAACCTAAAAAGGCGGTCTAGGCAAAAATTAAGGACATCAAAAAAGGAAATATACCCCAGTGGACTGAAAACTCGAAGGAGCGGTCCAGGTAAAAGTTAGGGGTTTCAAAAAAAAAAAAAGAGAGAGAAGGCAAAAGACTGCGGCACGTGAGGTCCGGACAGAATTCAAGAGGGAAAGAATCAACCTCATTATCATCTTTCAAAAACAAATTATTTTGAAGTCATAGGGAAAGTAGCACGTGAAACCCAAGCAAATTTCCATTTGTCTTTTTGTTTCTTCTTTTCTCCCTATCTCAGTAATCACCTCTTATAGGGATTATCATTTTCACGAATAGTTACCCATACAAGGGACTAAGTTTCGTTGAATCAAAGTCATTTTTAAACCTTTTCATTGTTATGCGTCCTTACTTGCTCATAAAATGTGTTTTTATTCATGATAAATAATGCATTGAAATATGGGAATAACATAAAAAAACAAAAAAATGTGTGTTTTTTTTACTTGGACGTTAAATGTCGAAAGAATTTCGTTGGTCCCCGGTATTGCATCAGAGGACTCAAAACTTGAAGCTTTGCATCAGTCATTTTAAGACTCATGCTCTTCAGCAGAAACAAGTGCGTAGCCCACAGCGCGTAAAACGCGAAGATCCCGGGTGTCAGAGGAAAAAATTTCCCAAATAAAGCTCACCCCCCATGCATCTTTTTCATCCACTAAGGCCGGATATCGATCATGCTTCCAAAATGATCCTTATATCCCCAGTGAGATCCCACCATAAACAAAAGCCCGACCTCGCTCGGCAACCAAACAAAAAGCCCGACCTCGCTCGGCCACCAAACAAAAGTCCAATATTCATTGGCAAACCAAAGAACTACGTAAGCTTTGAATTCTCCATCCCACCAGGAGATACGTAGGAGCAAGATCATCATCTTGTCAAGCACAACAAACCAAAGCCCAATTTTCATTGGCCCACAATAAAGCCCAAATTTTATTGATATTCCCCAGGGAGTCTCAACCCCAAACAAAAGTCCAATCATTATTGGCAAACCCACACAAATCTTCGGGCTTAGGCTCGAACTACACCGGTTTTGATCCCATTTGGGTATGTAGGCAAAGGACCTTGTCCTTCCAAACCGACCAAAAAAAAAAAACAAACAAAACACAAAAAGAGAACCCAATCGTCATTGGCACAACCACAACCAAGACCGACTTTGCTCGGCACCCAACCAGCATCCCACACATCATGCATAACATAATTCATGCATGCATACATATACAAATCATTCATACACATGCATTTCATATCATGCCATGCATCCTCAACAAGGATTCTCCAGTGAGTATCACATATTCACCAGCATCCATCAACATTCAACCAGGGGCACCTATTTAGGGTAAGACCGCAGCTCGTTAGGAATCGATATTCAGAAGCAGTGCCTGAATAAGATCACCTAGCTTAGGTATCGACCTCTAGAAGCAATACCTAGAGTAGATCACCTCCCCCAGTGTATCGACCTTCAGTGTTAGCGGCTGAATAAGATCACAGCTCGTTAGGAATCGACATTCAGAAGCAGTGCCTGAATAAGATCACCTAGCTTAGGTATCCCTCTCTAGAAGCAATACCTAGAGTGAACCTCCCTCTTAGGTTTCGACCTCTAGAAGCAGTACCTAGATAAGATCACCTACCTTGACGTTCCACCTCTAGAAGCAGTGCCTAGAGAAGACCACCATCCTCAGGAATCGACCTCTAGAAGCAGTGCCTAGATAAGATTACCTTCATTCCCCAGTGGATCTACCTCCAGTGTTAGCGGCTGGATACGATCAACCCCTACCAACCCTTACATTTGCATTTCGCGAAGGACAAAATTCGGGTCCTTCTTTTTTCTTTTTACTTAATTGATCTCCGCAAAGAGTTCATGAGATGCCCTCGGCACTCACGCACTCTATGCAAAGACACAATTAAGTAGGGGCAGCTGTAGTACCCTAATTTTGTCCTACGCATTTTAAAAAAAAAAAAAAAAAAAAAAAGAAGAATCAAAAGAGGGAAAAAAGTCAAAAGTCAACAAAAGTCAACAGAAAAGTCAACATTTTAAAAATGATGACTTCGCACTGCGAAGGTCACTTCGCACTGCGAAGTCTGCGATTTTTCTGCAGATTTTTGGTTTCTTGGATTTAATTCCAGAATTTGTTGCATATCATTTCCATAATTATTTTAAGTAGCATTCATGGCTAATTGGGCCAAGCAAAGCCAGAGTTGAAGGACTTGCCATTAATGCCAAGGTTGGAAGCTTTTTCTTCCAACCTAGCATGTGACAAGCAAGTGGGCTTGCCCTTGGGCAGCTCTAGCCTCTCCCAGGTGACCTGCTAACCACCACAAGGTTGCCAGCCACCTGCTTGAGGACTTTCCTCCTGCTTGCTGCCCCAAAAACCAGTCAAACCAGCTGGATTTTTTCACTTGAAAAGCCATGAGTGCCTACTCTGTTTTGCAGCAGCTTTTCACCCTCTCCCACCAGCCAATTTTAGCCTTTTCATCCCTCAATCTCTGCACATTACAGTGCACGTTTTTATTGACCAACCATTGAGATTGCAAGGATTGATCCCCAAGCATTAGCCAATTGCAAATCAGCTTTGTTCTTCATCATTACCTTCTAGAATTAGTTGAATTTGTGGCTGAAATCAAGCTGGATCTTGCCCCTTGGCACAAGGCAGGGTTGCCTCTATCCATTAGCATTTAATGCAAAGGGATTCAGCTTGATCTTGGCCACAAATCAGCTGAATTTTGGGATTGTGTAATGATGACAAAGATTTGATTTTGGCCTATAAATAGAAGGCAATGCCCAAGGATCCAAAGACAGTTAACACAGCATTAAAAGAGCAGAAACTCTACTCATTTCAACCTACAAATCTCCACAAACAACCAGAAAAAAACCAATCCACACAAAGCATTACAAAGTTCCAAAACCATCACAAATACTCAAATCTCTTGCACAAGCCTTCAACCAAATCAAACCAAGTGCAGCTGGAGCTTTGCTAAGGAGTTCTGTAAGTTACTAAGCTCTTTATCTTGCATTTTTAATTGAGTTTGCATAGCTATTTTGGCTCAAAACCTTTTGATCCTAAAAAACCCCTTTTGAATTTCAAAGAAATCCCAAGGTTTTCAAAACATCAAAACTGGTTTGTCCAACCTTTTTCACCCCAAAAACTCAAAGTTTTCCACCCATCTGTAAGGTCTTGAGTGTGTTCAGAAGTTGTTTCTGAACAAAAGTTCAGAAACGGCTTCTGAACCCAAAATTTCGCATGCTTCGCAGTGCGAAGTCATGGTCGCAGTGCGACCATGACAGAACTCAGAACCTGAGTTTTTGTATCAAAACAACCAATTTTTGAGGTTCTAGCCCCAGAGCTCAGAACCTAAGAGTTTTTAAACCCATGTTCTTCAAACCATAACAAGGTTTTTGCATAATTTTGGCAAAATCACAAGTTCGTATAACCATTTTGTGGGTAACTTGCAAAGCAAGTTATGTTCCCAAACTTTCAAAACCACATGAACAAACAAGCTATGTTCATCTTTTCAATCTAAACTTAAACAATAAGTATTGTTCATGATGTTCAAAACTCAAAGATGAACATACACCGTTTACGTTCGCATTTTCGCAAAATGAGACGAACTTGCGCGTTTTTAGCAAACTTGCTAAACCTTCCCATTTTTGGGTTTTCAAACCATATGTTTTGACATACCTTGGGATTTCTAAAGAATTCAATCCAAAAACATGAATGAAAAAGGGATGGTGTGACGTATGTCTCTCCATCGCCCCGATTGTACGAATGCGTGACGTATGTCTCGTCGCTCGGACAATCGTCATTCCCCTTTTCAATATGTAAAACCCTAACCAAACCAAATCTTGGCCCCTTGTGGTCAATCCAAGCCTTTTGGTCCCCCGTTGGCCATTAGACTCAACCCCTCGACTCGTCGGAGTCCACTCGGTCAATGTTTGACTTATATGAGTCCATTGTACCTCCCTTGGTCCCATAGCGACCAATTCAACCCTCTACCCTAACGGACGTACCTTTTAACAATTCTAATGTGATTCGCGAACGAACGCTTAATAAGTCTCCAAGTGCGAGCATACAAGCTACGTTTAATCGCAAGAATTCGGTTAAAACATCGTCCAATTAAAATCAACCAACACATATACGTTTTTCTACCAAAGAACTACGTATGCTTTGAATTCTCCGACTACCGGGAGATACGTAGGAGCAAGATCGACATCTTGTCAAGCACAATAATAAAAACCTTTTTTCTTCTTTCGTTTGTTTTTATCTCTTTTCCCCCCTTTATTATATTTTTGACATAAATGAACATGCACGCAAAGTATAAAAAAACAATTCAAGCTTTAACCAAATAGAAGGTTCCCGTTGAGTACAACGGACGTGAGGGGTGCTAATACCTTCCCCTTGCGTAACCGACTCCCGAACCCGACAATGGTTGCGATGACCTAATCCTTATCCTCATCGTCAAAGGGTTTTATTACCGTTTCCCTTTACAACAAAAAAAAAAACTTAAGGGTTTATCAACGTTCCCTTTACACAAAAACTTTGGTGGCGGCTTCACAAAGGCACCTCCGAGCGTTCGAGGACGTACTCGGAGGATTTGCGCGTCTTTTTCCCGAGGAAAAAAACGAGGTGCGCACAGAATATAGTTAGTAGTAGCATTATGACCTATAACTATAACAATATCTATATTTACAATAAATTGGAGATTTTCAAATAGATTACTTGTAAAACAAGTCAATAAGTACTGATGAGAATAGCATGATTTTGGAGCTTATCAATTGTTGAGTGGGAGTTAGAGTCGTTCACATCATTTTTTACATCGGTTAACAATTATTCGACCAAAGTTCTACCTCAGTTTGCAACAATGAGGCCCCAAAGGCAAAATAAAGTCGCGAGCTAGACCTTTTAGATCCGTTAAACGATTAAGCTATATAATTAAGTGGCAAGCTAGTCCTTTTAGATCGGTTAAATGTTTAACGTATTTAACAAAGTGTCATGAATGCTTTATGGGCCTCATTGTTAGAAATAGGAGGTAAAACTTTTTAAATTGGCTAATTGTTTAACCGATTTAAAAAGTGATAAACGCTTTGTAAGTTCAGCCGCAAACAGTAGTTAATTATCGTTGTATTTTTCAAAAATTTGAGAAGTTTGTGAACAATCTAAAATGCCAAACTACAATTTTCGAAAAACAATATATATCCGAAACATGAGTTTAGTGGTTTGGTTACTAGTTTTTTATGCTTTTTGGGTGGAACGTGCATGTGCTTTGCTTTTTGAGAGAAGTGTTTTGTTTTGGCTTCTTACTCTATGTCCACGGAAACATGCATTATGGTCCCCTTTTGTTATGTTTAATAACTCAAGTGGTCTATAACTTTTGGTTCTATGTGCTTGTCACTTTTAATTCCCAGCTTTGCACTTTTCTATTCATTTTTTAGTTTTCCGTACTGTACGAAGGAGGATTAGTTTAATTTTATGGTTTCCAATGTTTCTCTCATTTTTTAATGTTTATTTCACGAAGAGGTTATATAATTTGGACTAATTTTTTTTTTTTGAATTCGGACTCAAAATCACACCAATAAAACTATGATGTGTGGAGCAAAGGAAATTAGTAACCAATATTGAAGTAACTACAAACAACAACAACAATAACAAACCTAGATTTAATTTAGGAATTAAGTGAAAAACACAAAACCACAAACAAAAGATAAAGAGAGAAGTGAAACAAACACACCAAGAAATGTTTACCTAGTTCGGTCCAAATTGACTTACTCTGGGGGAGAGATTGATCTCTCCAATCCACTATCAATGTGTTCTTACAAAGAGATATCAAACTACAAGAAATTAGCTTTAATAAGCCCACAAAGAACAAACCCTAATTTCTACCTTTTTCCCAATCTCACCAATGAACAAGACACTCAATAATTTTCACTCACCCAAGGTGTTTACAAATGTTTCCCAACCCAAGAGAACTCTCAAGATAACCCTAATCAAAGACCCTCAACCCTAAAGTTACCTCATTTGATTTCCTAAGTTTCTCTCTCTTGAAGCCTCTCTCAAAACATGAAGAATGAAGCCTTATATAGAGTCTAGAAATTGAGGAAACATGAAGAATGCTCTATCAGGGAGTGAAGGTGACATTATCAAAGCACAAGAGCTCCTTAGGAAAAAGGACTTAGCGATTGCAGACAAGAAAGCAACCAGAGCAACTACCGAAGGAAGGATGGTAGTTAGTTCCTGGAAACAGATCCTTTAACTTAATTTAAAGTTGCTAACATGTCCTTGATCTTGTTTTCGTGTTAATTTAGTCATTTCTTCTTGTCAAGTAGAATCAAACTTCATTTTTCATGTATGTTACGAAAAGTCTAGCTGACCATTTTAAAAGGTACATTACATCTTCAGTTCATCAAGCAGGTTACATCTGAGTTACATCATAGTGACTGTTACAATATCTAATCCATCAAAATTAACACGATAGTTTTTTGTTTTCATCTAAAACTGTGACCTTGTTTGTTGTCAACAAAAGTCCAATTGATTGATTATGTACTAAAAATTGTAACAAAAGTCGGCTAAGAATGAAGTTGGTTCAATGTTGTAAATATTTTTAAAGATAAAAGACTAATTTGACTCCAAGAAAACATAAAAGGATATGTTTGATGTACACAAGAAAACTTAACCTAAGTTGTGAATGTGTATGGCATGTGAGCGTTAGACTATGAAAGCACCAACACACACACGAACATTTGACACAACACTAACGCTGACATGTCGACATTGATAATAATTTTAGAAAATGCAACAACTGAATGTTAGGTTCACTCTCGGAGAAACAGTTCAAAAAGAAACAACCATACCAGCATAGCTTACAAGGTTTTAAGACAAGTACTTGTTGCATTTTCATAGGAAAAAGTATTCGGCAGAATGAGACAAATTTTGAAAACAGAAATCTGGTTCTTCATAATAACCAAATGTTGATTGGGCACGGACACATTTTACTGATCTATATTGAGGATACATGAGAACTGAATTTTGTGTAATTCTCTGTTGTTTATGTGTTGAAATTATTAGTTGATGCATTTTTCAATTACAAGTTTCATTAAGGTTTGAATTGTTTGTTTCATTAATTCTAGACATTTGTTACTTATAATGTAAATGATAATAATCATTAATCATTGATCTGTTTGATGATAGTCACTCTTTGCTTATGGTATGCTGGCGCACAGTTGAATATTTTGAATATTGTAAAATATGCTCTATAATTTATGCGTATATTCTAACACCCCGAACCCCGAGACTAATATTACGGTGGCTCGCCTTCGTGGACGCATGATTTGTGCTTCATGAGACGGGTCTGTTGATTCGAGTTGGTCTGTGTTTGTATCCGGGTTGTCACTCATATTTGAGGGTGATCTTGTTGTTGGATTTCGACTTAGGGTCTTGGATTTGGTGTTGTTGTGTGACAGTACATGCAATTTGGTTTGGTGTTGTACTGTTGTTGTTGGTTTGCGATATGTTCTCTTGGATTTGGTGTTGTTATGTGATCTAGAATATATTGATGATGATGATGATGATTCGATCCAAATTATGGATAAACTTTTGGATTTGATGCAATTTGTTTTTGTTTTTTTTTTCTTTCTGGATTTGAGTTTTGGATGAATATATGAAGATTAATTTTTGGGTGATGAATTTATTTTCATTTTTGGGTGTAAAATTAATTTTTATTTTGTGATTGATTTTTTAGATTTTTTTTTCTGGGGTATATGATGAAAGTGTATGAAGGATATGTTGAAGATGACGAAGAAGATGAAGAACATGAAAAAAAATTAGTTGTTGATGGTTCATTGTTAGATACAATGGACCTCTATATCTAACCGTCCCCTTTTAGAAAAATGGATCAAAGGGTTGAGATTAAAAAATTAACAAGATCTATGGTGGACTACCTACAATGTTGGTGCACCTAATACATTTGGAGTTAAAGTTAACTGAAATGGATTAAATTGAATAACGGAAACATATTTGAAGGAGCAAAATGAAAAAATTTAGAGTTATGAGACCAAAAGAAAAACAAGAAATAAATTAAGGGACCAAACGTTCAATTAAGCCTTAGATAATTTAAGTTGTCTCAGAGCAATTGTTAAGTGTCTAATGATCAAGTTTCTATCAATACATGCTTGTTTTAAGTATATTCCAAAATATCTCTAAAAAATTATCTTATTCATAGGGTTAAGAGTAGCAACTCATCTTTAACTTTTAAATGTATTAATTTTTAAGTAAATTCTAAATAATTTTTAAGATGAGATTAATTAGTTTATATTAAAAAGGAGTAAATAAGAGTAATTGATAAATTATATAATTGATAAAGTGTATACTTTTAAACTATTAAAACAATTGTTAAATAGAAAAGTTAAATTCATACTCAAACGATAGTTAAAATAAAAGAAAAAGTACTCGCTCTGTCTCAAATTAGGTGCCCCTTTTGAGGTTTACATGGTTATTAAAGAAATGATCAATAATATTGATTTTAATGGTAAAATATGTTTAATTTATTATAATACCTTTATTAATTATAGTTAATAGAGTAACTAGATGATTGAAATGCAATAAATAAAGACATGTTAGTGGAAAAGAATAATAATATTGTATTGATATTACAAAAAGGACAAATAATTTGAAACAAATTACAAGAGTAAAGAGGATATCTATTATAAAATGGAGGAGTATTGATTGATTTGCCATAAAAAAAAGTCATTGAAATTTCATATTTACTAAAAAAAATGATGCCATATGGCCCACAAGAAGCAACGCGTGAAATTTCTTATTTACAAATCCTTGAAATTTTAACGCGTGATTGACTTATAAGGCAATCAATTATTATTGTAAAGAAAGTGCCACGAAATCAAACGCTTAAATTCCTTGTTCATAATATTAATATATGTTTTTTTTTAAGTGATAGATTCATTTGAAGAAAATTTAGCTTTTTCAGATGGCTAGCAGCAGCAACTCATCTTCAGCTCTTGTGACTTTTTCAAGAAGAAATTATTACAATGTGTTTGTCACCTTTAGAGGTGAAGACACTCGGAACAATTTTACTGATTTTCATTTTGATGCCCTTGAAACAAAAGACATTTTTGTATTTCGGGATGACACTAATCTTCAAAAAGGTGAATTCATTGGATCTGAGCTTTTTCGAGCAATCGAAGGATCTCAGGTTTTTGTAGCAGTCTTCTCAAGAAACTATGCTTCCTCAACATGGTGTTTGCAAGAATTAGAAAAGATATGTGAATGCGTTAAGGGATCAGGAAAACATGTTCTTCCTATTTTCTATGATGTTGATCCTTCTGAGGTGCGAAAGCAAAGTGGGATTTATGGTGAAGCATTTGTCAAACATGAACAAAGATTCCAACAAGACCCTCAGAACGTGTCAAGATGGAGGGAAGCTCTAAAACAAGTGGGGAGTATCTCTGGTTGGGATCTACGTGATAAGTAAGTAATTTATAGCAAATCTTTTTCAAACAATTTTTTCATTTTTGGTAGAAAAAAGGTAGGCTGAAGGGATAGTGTCATACTTCGAAGTATGAATGATTTTATGGTTTAAATTGTACTTAAAAAATAATTTAATTTACCTCCCTCATAAGACACAAGTTGGGCTCAAACCCGAAACTTCAGTGTCACATGCCTTTTTTTTTTTACCATTAGAAGAAACATTTGGAGTTCAAACTAAAGTTTTATGAAAGAAGAAAAACATGTGTTATTTTGTTTAGTGTGATATTATTTTTCTTATCTGACAATTTATAGTTGTTGATTAAATTTTCACTTTCAGGCCACAATGTGCAGAGATTAAAAAGATTGTTCAAAATATAATTAATATATTGGAATGCAAATCTTCATGTAATTCAAAAGATTTAGTTGGGATCAATTCTCGTATAGAAGCATTACAAAATCATTTACTTTTGGACTCAGTTGATGGTGTTCGTGCTATAGGAATTTGGGGGATGGGAGGAATAGGGAAGACAACCCTTGCTTTGGATTTATATGGCCAAATCTCTCATCGATTTGATGCATCTTGTTTCATTGATGATGTAAGCAAAATTTGTAGATTACATGATGGTCCACTCGAAGCACAAAAGCAAATCCTATTTCAAACTCTTGGCATTGAACACCATCAAATATGCAATCGTTACAGTGCAACATATTTGATACGACGTAGACTATGTCATGAAAGGGCACTTGTGATTCTTGATAATGTGGATCAAGTTGAACAATTGGAAAAAATAGCAATGCATCGTGAATGGTTTGGTGCAGGTAGTAGAATTATTATCATTTCTAGAGATGAGCATATATTGAAAGAGTATGGAGTGGATGAAGTTTACAGAGTTCCACTTTTGAATTGGGCTGAATCTCACAAGTTATTTTGTCAAAAAGCTTTCAAGCATGAGAAAATTATTAGTAATAGTAATTATCAAAATTTGGCAGTAGAGATACTGAATTATGCTGAGGGTCTACCACTAGCAATTACAGTATTGGGCTCATTCTTGTTTGGTAGTAAAGTGACTGAATGGAAGAGTGCATTGGCTAGATTGAGAGAAAGTCCACACAAAAATGTCACAGATGTGCTGCGATTAAGTTTTGATGGGCTAGAGAAAACGGAAAAAGAAATTTTTCTTGATATTGCTTGTTTTTTCAACGATTGGTCTGAGAAATATGTTAAAAACATTCTAAATTGTTGTGGATTTCATGCTGATATTGGATTAAGAGTTCTCATTGATAAATCACTTGTAAGCATTACTAATTATTCAGTGATTAAAATGCATTCTTTGTTAGAAGAGCTAGGCAGAAAAATTGTGCAAGAAAATTCAAGCAAAGAGCAAAGAAAGTGGAGCAGGGTGTGCTCCAGAGAAGAACTCTACAATGTTAAGATGGAGAAAATGGTAAAGTTGCTGTTTAGAAATAAAAAAACATATTTCCATTTTTATAAAAAAACAATAAATATTGGCAGTAATTTATTGTCTGTTATTTTTTGCAATGCTTTAGGAAAAGCATGTTGAAGCCATAGTTTTGAATTATGGAGATGCTGAGGATATAAACGCTGAACAATTGTCAAAAATGAGTAATCTTAGATTGCTCATCATCATTTACAGTGTAAATATCTCAAGATTCCCAAGTTGTCTTTCAAACAAATTAAGATATGTTGAGTGGCATTATTATCCTTTCAAGTATTTGCCATCAAGTTTTCACCCCAATGAGCTTGTTGAATTGAACTTGTTGAGTAGCAACATTAAACAACTATGGAAAAACAAGAAGGTACTATAAATTCCCTTATTACTAAAGTTTATCTTCAAAATATAAATAAATTCGAAACAATTTTCTTATAATCAAAGTAATGGCTCTATTTTTGTTGGTTTTTCATGTCACAGCATCTGCCCAATTTGAGAAAATTGGATCTACGTCACTGTAGAGAGCTAGAAAAGATAATAGATTTTGGAGAGTTCCCGAATCTTGAGTGGTTAGTTCTGGAAGGATGTAAAAACCTTGATGAATTGGATCCATCTATTGGACTTCTAAGAAAGCTTGTTTACTTGAATGTAAAAGATTGCAAAAATCTAGTGAGCATACCCAACAACATATTGGATCTTAGCTCTCTTAAATATCTAAATATGTGTGGCTGTTCCAAAGTGTTTAACAATTCAAGGATCCTGTTAAGTGAAAGTGTCCTTAAATCGAGAAACACATATTTGTTTCCATCCTTGAATAGATTATATTATTTGCGTGAAGTTGATGTTAGCTTTTGCCATCTAAGCCAAGTGCCTGATTCAATTGAATGTTTACATTGGCTAGAAAGGTTAAACTTAGGGGGAAACGATTTTGTGACACTACCTAGCCTGAGGATGCTTTCCAAACTTGTATATTTAAATTTGCAGCATTGCAAGTTGTTGGAATCTTTGCCTCAACTTCCTTCTACCACTATTGGGCGGGAACGAGATGAGAATTACTGGGTTTCAGGATTGGTCATTTTCAACTGTCCAAAATTGGGTGAGAGGGAATGTTACAGTAGCATGGCATTTTCGTGGATGATGCAATTCATTAAGGCAACCCAACAATCCTTCTCCTACCCTCTCTATTTTAAAAAGTTTCAAATTGTTACTCCAGGAAGTGAAATACCAAGTTGGATCAACAATCAGAGCGAGGGTTGTTCAATACCAATAGACTTCTCTCCTACTATCCATGACAATATCAATGATACCATTGGCTTTGTATGTTGTGCAATATTTACCATGACACCTAATACAGAGTTGCTTCCATGGACCCTCAATATAGAACTGGTTTTGAATTCTATTTATTCCTTTAGTGTTCCAGTAATTATCAATGGAAGTCTTATTACGACCAAATCAAGTCACCTATTGATATTCTACATCCCCCGAGGGTCCAATCATCGATTTGTAAAATTCAATTTCAAGATTGTTGAGATTGAAGGTTTGGGTATGGAGGTGAAGAGTTGCAGGTATCGTTGGGTATGTAAACAAGACCTACAAGAATTCAATTTAACCATGAATCACAAAAATTCCTTAACTCGGAAGCGCAAAATTTTGGCAATTGAAGATGAGACACAGATATGAATGTCAACAAATTGGACAAGAATCATCTATCTGTTGTCATCTACTCATTGTTTGTCATCAACCTGCAAAATAGAAACATATTTTCATGGGTATATGTTCTGTTTCATACCATGAAGTGTTTTTCTGTTTTGTTTTTATGTAGTGACGTGCATGTGCTTTGCTTTTTGAGAAACGTGTTTTGTTTTGGCTTCTTACTCTGTGTCCACGGAAACATGCATTATGGTCCCCTTTTGTTATGTTTAATAACTCAAGTGGTCTATAACTTTTAATTCCCAGCTTTGCACTTTTCTATTCATTTTTTAGTTTTCTGTACTGTACGACGGAGGATTAGTTTAATTTTATGGTTTCCAATGTTTCTCTTATTTTTTAATGTTTATTTTACGAAGAGGTTGTATAATTTGGACTATTTTTTTTTTTTGAATTTGGACTCAAAATCACACCAATAATATTATGATGTGTGAAGCAAAGGAAATTAGTAACCAATATCAAAGTAACCACAAGCAACAACAACAATAACAAACCTAGATTTAATTTAGGAATTAAGTGAAAAACACAAAACCACAAGCAAAAGATAAAGAGAGAAGTGAAACAAACACACCAAGAAATGTTTACCCAGTTCGGTCCAAATTGACTTACTCTGGGGGAGAGATTGACCTCTCCAATCCACTTCAATGTGTTCTTACAAAGAGATATAAAAAGGTTACAAGAAATTAGCTTCGATAAGCTCACAAAAAACAAACCCTAATTTCTACCATTTTTCCAATCTCACCAATGAACAAGACACTCAATAATTTTTATCCACTCAAGGTGTTTATAAATGTTTCCCAACCCAAGATAACCTCTCAAGATAACCCTAATCAAAGACCCTCAACCCTAAAGTTACCTCCTTTGATTTCCCAAGTTTCTCTCTTTTAAAGTCTCTCTCAAAACATGAAGAATGAAGCCTTACATAGAGCCCATAAATCGAGGAAATCGTGCCCTGATTTACACAGATCGTTCCCCGATTTTTCCCTTCGTACACAATACGAACTCGAACATCGTCCTCAAAATCGGGCCCTGATTTTACCAATGAATGTCTCTACCAATGAGATAAGCTCACCGAGACTTAAAAGAGTTCTTGTTGTAAATTGTTGTGTATATTTAGCCGGTGAACTGGTAATATTGATTTTTTATTAATGAAGTCTCATTATTTTTGGAAAAAAGAGACAAATTTTGTTCGATTAGGAGTATTAAAAAAATCTATAATGAAACCAAATAAAATATAGTATGTAAATATGTTCATCTTTGTATATTGATGTTTTATAATTATTCTTTAATGAAAATTTTTGTTAAATAATGACAATAGAAAATCTTTAATTAATTAAAGGTGTTTATATAAAAATAGTAACAATACTAGTAAATTTGGAAAATTGTCTGTATTTAAGGAGCACTACTATAACTTTTTAAATTAAAATTATTTTTAGACCATTATATAAAGATAACTCCAAACTTAAAAACTATTTTCTTGAATAAATTTATCTTGAGTAATTCAATTTTTGTTTAAATTCAAACATATATAATAATTTTAGAGAATTTGAAAACTAATTAAAAAGTTCTTAAACGTTAGTTTAGCGGCGTGTTTACTATTTTTTGATGCTTTTTGGATGAAGTGTTTCCTTTTGACTTCTTAAACGTGACGGGTTTTGGAAGATGCCCCCTTTGTCTCTTAGTCATCATCATGTGGTTTTATTTTTGTAATGTTTATTTAATGGTGTTAGATTAAGCCTAATCTCTTTGAACTCTTGTTGTACTATTAGATAATAAATAATAAATCTCCATCTACAGCAAGTCAAAGAACTTTTCATTCACTCCATACCTTTCCTTCATATACACTGCACACTCCATTTAATTTTTGTTTTATAGATTCACGTTGAGCACTAATAAACACTAGGCATATTCATATATATGGCTAGCAGCAGCAACTCATCTTCTTTAGCTCTTGTGACATCTGCTAGAAGAAATTATTATGAAGTGTTTGTCACCTTCAGAGGTGAAGACACTCGCAATAATTTCACTGATTATCTTTTTGATGCCCTTGAAACAAAAGGTATTTATGCATTTAGGGATGACACAAATCTTCAAAAAGGTGAATCCATAGGATCTGAGCTCCTTCGCGCAATTGAAGGATCTCAGGTTTTCGTCGCGGTCTTTTCAAGGAACTATGCTTCCTCAACATGGTGTCTGCAAGAATTAGAGAAGATCTGTGAATGTGTTCAGGGATCCGAAAAACATGTTCTTCCTGTTTTTTATGATGTTGATCCTTCTGAGGTGCGGAAGCAAAGTGGGATTTATTGTGAATCTTTTGTCAAACATGAACAAAGATTCCAACAAGACTGTCATAAGGTGTTAGGATGGAGGAAAGCTCTAGAACAAGTGGGGAGTATCTCTGGTTGGGACCTACGTGATAAGTAAGTAATTTATAGTTTTTTTGCCTCTAGAACAAATATTTGGAGTTCAAACTATTTTTTTTTTTGGTTTTTGTACGTGATCAAATAATGCTAGTGAAAAACTTTTTGAACTTTCAGGCCACAAGCTGGAGAGATTAAAAAGATTGTTCAAAAGATAATGAATATATTGGAGTGCAAATCTTCATGTGTTTCAAAAGATTTAGTTGGGTTTGATTCTCCTATAGAAGCATTAAAAAATCATCTGCTTTTGAACTCGATTGATGGTGTTCGTGTTACAGGAGTTTGTGGAATGGGAGGAATAGGGAAGACAACCCTTGTTATGGCTTTATATGACCAAATATGTCATCAATTTAGTGCATCCTGTTTTATTGATGATGTAACCAAAATTTATAGATTACATGATGGTCCACTCGATGCACAAAAACAAATCCTATTTCAAACTCTCGGCATAGAACACCATCAAATATGCAATCGTTACAGTGCAACTGATTTGATACGACGTAGGTTACGTCGTGAAAAGGCCCTTCTGATTCTTGATAATGTGGATCAAGTTGAACAATTGGAAAAATTAGGTGTGCATCGTGAATGGTTAGGTGCAGGTAGTAGAATTATTATCATTTCTAGAGATGAACATGTATTGAAAGCGTATGGAGTGGATGTAGTTTACAAAGTTCCTCTATTGGATTGGAATGAAGCTCACATGTTATTTTGTCGAAAAGCTTTCAAAGATGAGAAAATTATTATGAGTAATTATCAAACTTTGGCATATGAGATTCTGAATTATGCGAAAGGTCTACCACTAGCAATTACAATATTGGGCTCATTTTTGTTTGGTCGTAATGTGACTGAATGGAAGAGTGCATTGGCTAGATTGAGAGAAAGTCCAGATAATGATGTCATGGATGTGCTGCAATTAAGTTTTGATGGGCTAAAGCATACGGAAAAAGAAATATTTCTTCACATTGCTTGTTTTTTCAACAATTGGCCCAAGGACTATACTAAAAACGTTCTAAATTGTTGTGGATTTCATGCTGATATTGGATTAAGAGTTCTCATTGATAAATCACTTATAAGCATTAGGGGTACAGATATAAACATGCATTCTTTGTTGAAAGAGCTAGGCAGAAAAATTGTGCAAGAAAATTCAAGCAAAGAGCAAAGAAAGTGGAGCAGGGTGTGGTCCAGAAAAGAACTATACAATGTTAAGATGGAGAAAATGGTAAAGTTGCTCTTTAGAAATAAAAAAACATATTTCCATTTTTATAAAAAAAAATAAATATTGGAAGTAATTTATTTTTTCTGTTATTTTTTGCAATGCTTTAGGAAAAGCATGTTGAAGCCATAGTTTTGAATTATGGAGATGTTGAGGATATAAACGCTGAACAATTGTCAAAAATGAGTAATCTTAGATTGCTCATGATCATTTACAGTGTAAATATCTCAAGATTCCCAAGTTGTCTTTCAAACAAATTAAGATATGTTGAGTGGCATTATTATCCTTTCGAGTATTTGCCATCAAGTTTTCACCCCATTGAACTCGTTGAATTGAAGTTGTGGGATAGCAACATTAAACAACTATGGAAAAACAAGAAGGTACTATAAATTCTCTTATTACTAATGTTTATCTTCAAAATATAAACAAATTCGAAACAATTTTCTTAGAATCAAAGTAATGGCTCTATTTTTGTTGGTTTTTCATGTCACAGCATCTGCCCAATTTGAGAAAATTGGATCTACGATTCTCCAGAAATCTAGAAAAGATAATCGATTTTGGAGAGTTCCCGAATCTTGAATGGTTAAGTTTGGAAGGATGTAAAAAACTTGTGGAGTTGGATCCATCTATTGGACTTCTAACAAAGCTTGTTTACTTGAATTTAAAAGATTGCAAAAATCTGTCAAGCATACCCAACAACATATTCGGTCTTAACTCTCTTACAGATCTAAATATGTGTGGCTGTTCCAAAGTGTTTAACAATCCAATACATTTGAAGAAGAATAAGAAGAAGAGGCATGATATAACTGAAAGTGCATCACATTCTCGATCAACTTCCTCTGTCTTCGAATGGACCATGTTGTCTCACCATTCATCATTTTCGGCTCCCACAACACACACATATTTGTTTTCTTCCTTGCGTAGCTTATATTGTTTGCGTAACGTTGACATTAGCTATTGCCATGTAAGCCAAGTGCCTGATGCAATTGAATGTTTACATTGGCTAGAAAAATTAAATTTAGGGGGAAACAATTTTGTGACACTACCTAGCCTGAGGAAGCTTTCCAAACTTGTATATTTAAATTTGGAGCATTGCAAGTTGTTGGAATCTTTGCCTCAACTTCCTTCTCCTACCACTATTGGGCGGGAACGAGATGAGAACGACCGGATTTCAGGATTAGTCATTTTCAACTGTCCAAAATTGTGTGAGAGGGAATGTTGCAGTAGCATGACATTTTCATGGATGACACAATTCATTCAGGCATACCAACAATCCTACCCTGTCTATTTGGATGAGTTTCAAATTGTTACTCCAGGAAGTGAAATACCAAGTTGGATCAACAATCAGAGCGTGGGTCGTTCAATACCAATAGACCAATCTCCAATTATGCATGACAATAACAATAATTTCATTGGCTTTGTATGTTGTGCAGTATTTACCATGACACCTAATGGAGAGTACCTTCCATGGAAGCCCTATATGCAACTGGTTTTGAATTCTATTAATTTCTTTAGTCTTCCAGTAATTATCAATGGAAATCTTATTACGACCAAATCAAGTCACCTATGGATATTCTACTTCCCCCGAGAGTCCTATCATCGATTTGAAAAATTCCATTTCAAGAGTTATGGTGTTTATGGTTTGGGTATGGAGGTGAAGAGTTGCGGGTATCGTTGGGTATGTAAACAAGACCTACAAGAATTCAACTTAACAACGATGAATCACGAAAAATCCTTGGCTCAGAAGTGTAAGATTTTGACAATTGAAGATGAGACACAACCACAACCGCAACCAGAACCAGAATCATTCATCACAAGTCGTAACTACTTCACAGAGAAGAAAGTCAACAAGTGATAACAAGTCAACCGCAAAAACAATCTCTGTTGTCAACTGCAAGCAAAGGTACTGAAGATAATTCAAAAGAATCTTGTTAACTTTATATTATTCTTTTTTTTATCCATGATTTTGTTGGCTGAAGTGAGACTTTGTTTGTCTGATTTGCATTTTAGACTGAATTTTATGATTTGCGGGGTGGGAGTTTTAAATTTGTGTTAGGTTGTAATTTCCATGCCGTTTCTGGTGTCTGTGTTTGTGTTTCATAGACAACAACATTTTAAGGAACACTTTATCACATAAATCTGCATTCATGTCATCCACAGAAAAAAATCTCGAACCTCCATATCAGCCACACAAACAGAAGTATCCGTGGAGGTACAAGATTCACCTGTTGCATATGAAGTTTCAACTGAATCTCCTTCATCTGAAGTTCAAACAAGTGAAGACTCATCTCTTAAGTCCGATGCCAATGCCGGTTCTACAAATGCCAAACGTTCAAGACCTGAAAGGAAAAGTGAGATGCCTCCTGTGAAGAATGAGGATTTGGTTCCTGGGGCAGCTTTTATGGGGAAAGTAAAATCTATCCAACCATTTGGTGCGTTTGTTGATTTCGGAGCTTTCACGGATGGACTTGTTCATATTTCGATGTTGAGTGATAGCTATGTAAAGGATGTTGCAAGTGTTGTTTCTGTTGGACAATGAAGTCAAGGTGAAGCTTATTGAAGTGAACGCTGAAACTAAGCGTATATCTCTATCTATGCGTGAAAACACTGATACTGGTAAACGTAATGATGCTCCGAACAATGCAGGGAAATCTGGCCCTGGGAGGAGGGATTCTTCAAAATCTGGTCCAAGGAAAGATAAGAAAAACAGGAAATTTGTTGTAGGTCAGGAGTTGCAAGGTACGGTGAAGAATATGACGAGGAGTGGTACTTTTATATCACTTCCTGAAGGGGAGGAAGGATTTCTATCGATTAGCTGAGGAAGATGACGATGGATTCGGGAATATAATGGGAAAATCTTCGTTGGAGATTGGTCAAGAAGTTAGCGTACGAGTTTTGCGTATCACAAGAGGACAAGCGATACTGACTATGAAGAAGGAAGGAGCTGATGCAGTTGGGCCTGGCCCTGTTATCACAGAATCAGACATCACAGCAAGTGCACTAGCTACTCAAGATGGAATAAAGGTTATGCATAATTAATTTTTAAATCCTGCTTGCCTCAATGAATTTTGGTTAATGTATTGAAATTGATCACAATTTTGGTTAATGAATTTTTTTATGTATAAACCACACATTGCAAGATATAGTACCCCTTTCATTTTCTACACGATCCGAATCAATCAATTTTATGCGAACAAAGCAATTAAAGGACATCATTATAGTTAGCTTATTTAACAAATGGAGGATTTTCTATTAACAGATGTCCTGCCAGCACAAGTCGTAGCACCAGCACAAGCACAAGTTGAAGAGGTTGCAATTGCATCCGAGACAAACAGCTTCATATTCATCTTATCTGCTTCATATTTCCATTCTCATTTTTCTCCATCAAACATAAGTAAATATATTAGACATATTTCAATTTATACAGGTATTTCAGTTTTTACATGTAAAAGAGAACAATTTTTTATGTTCGGCTTGTTTGGATATGCTTGTGGAAACAACTTATGTCACGTCCATAAGCTGTTTTCAGCTTATTTTCATAAGCTATCCATGATAGCATATGAAAAAGCTTATAGCTTGTATGTAAACAGTTTTACTTTATTTTATAGTTTGCTATAAAAATTATTTTTTACTTAGGTTTTTTATGGATACACAACTCAATTAAGTGCTTATAGCATTAGCGCTTATCATATAAGTGATTATGCTATAAGCGCTTAATTAAGTTGTTTATCCAAACAAAATCATCTTTGGCGATTTGTAATTGGATATCTTGTCCCTGGGTAGAATTGGGAGTTTGGACCAACTAATGCTTTTCCTTTGGGGAGTTAAAGACATTTCTTGGTTTTTCAGCTGTTGACATATCTTTGAATTCTTACATAAGATTTCTAATTTTTAAATGTCTGTTCCGCCCCCCTTTGGATTGCAGCAACTATATCACCAGCACTTGTGAAGCAACTTCGGGACGAAACAGGAGCTGGAATGATGGACTGCAAAAATGCTCTATCAGAGAGGGAAGGTGACATTATCAAGTGCAGACAAGAAAGCAGCCAGAGCAACTACTGAAGGAAGGATAGGTTCTTACATCCATGACAGCAGAATCGGTGTTTTGGTAGAAGTAAACTGCGAGACAGATTTTGTCTCCCGAGGTGAAATTTTCGAAGAGCTTGTCGATGATATAGCCATGCAAGTGGCTGCGTGCCCCCAAGTAGAGTATGTTGTTACTGAAGACGTTCCTGAGGAGTTTGTGAAGAAAGAAACGGAGATAGAAATGCAAAAAGAAGATCTTGCGTCAAAACCGGAGCAAATTAGATCAAGGATTGTTGAAGGACGGATAAGGAAAAGACTTGAGGATTTAGCGTTGCTTGAGCAGGATTGATATAAGCAGACAATTGCAACTATTGGAGAAAATATGAAAGTTACAAGGTTTGTTCGGTTCAACCTCGGAGAGGGTTTGGAAAAGAAAAGCCAGGATTTTGCTGCTGAAGTCGTCGCACAAACTACAGCAAAACCGGTAACTACTCCAGTGAAAGAGGAGCCTGCTGCCGCAGAAGCCAAGGAGACTGAACCAAAGTAAGTAGTTCAAACAGGTCCTTGATCTTTTTTTTTTCACGTCAAATTAGTCATTTCTTCATGTTAAGTTAGTTAGTCCTTTATGTTTAAAAATGTCAACAATGTTGGATCTAAATTACATCATAATGACTGTTAGAATGTCTAATCCATCAAAATTAACATGATATTTTTATTTTGTATCGAAGATTGTGACCTCGTTGTCAACGAAAGTCAATTGTGTATCATTCTTTATAGTATATCATTGATTGATTATGTAGAAAAGAATGAAGCTGGTTCAATGTTGTAAATAATTTTAAAGATAAAAGACCAATTTTAAAGATAAAATGATCCTGGTGTAGTTTTAGCCATTATAAAATTTCCATAATTATGCTAAAGTAGACATTTCTTGGTGATTGCATTAACTTTATGTTCTAATGACTCACTTTGAAATCTATTAAAGGAATTAGAACTACAAACTATATCAATGTGCTAAGTTTTCCTGAATATTTCTACCCTAACCCTCCCTAAATATTTGTATATATGTTGAATATTATCTTTCAATTATTCTTGGTATAGACAATTTAACCTATGTTGTGACTGGGGATAACGTGTGAGCGTCAGTCTATGAAAGCACTGACACACAATGTTTTGACATGGCACTAACACTA
The DNA here is from genome assembly GCA_018208015.1 of Medicago ruthenica. Taxonomy (NCBI): domain Eukaryota; kingdom Viridiplantae; phylum Streptophyta; class Magnoliopsida; order Fabales; family Fabaceae; genus Medicago; species Medicago ruthenica. The sequence continues at coordinate 4,105,998 of CM031376.1, read as the reverse complement.
ACATGTCGACATCGATAATAAAATGAAACAACAGAATGTAACCACATGCGTAGGTGTTAGTTGTGCACAAAAAAAAAATTGGGAGAAAAAAATGGTTGTGTTTGATGCAAATCGTAAAATTTTTAATGTTGTGTTGCAGGAAATCAACAGTAGTTGTTTCGGCCTCATTGGTTAAACAATTAAGGGAAGAAACAGGTGCAGGGATGATGGACTGTAAGAAAGCTCTTTCTGAAACAGAAGGTGATCTTGAAAAGGCACAAGCATACGTCAGAGAAAAGGGTCTCTCATTCGCTGATAAGAAAGCTGGAAGACTAGCAGCTGAATGAAGAATCGGTACATACATTCACGATTCGTGCATCAGTGTTCTGATAGAAGTGAACTGTGAAACCAACTTTGTTGGCAGAAGTGAGAAATTCAAGGAGTTAGTTGATGATCTTGCAATGCAAGTTGTTTATGGTCCACAGTTTGTATCTATTGAAGATACAAACTGTGGATCATAAACAACTTGATCGATAATTATTAATTTTTTTGGGACAGTATTCAAATTAAAGAGGTTATCGAAAACTTACAATTAACAATATTATAACAAATCATTGATTCATCTGGTATATAAATATATGATTCATTTGCGAGTTTACTAGATCGATAGTTTTCATTTTTGATGTTCAAAAATTACTATAGATACAATGTCACACTTAGTAAAGATTTATGATACATGTATAGGATGTACTCAATGTGTCTAAGCTTGTCCCACAGATGTATTAGAAATGATACCTTGGGATGGATGTAAAGCTAAGCAAATAGCTTCTGCCCCAAGAACAGAAGACTGTGTTGGTTTGAAGATATTCCGGAAACCATTGTGACGAAGGAAAAAGAACTTGAGATGCAGAGAGAAGACCTTGCTGTGAAACCCGAGAACATAAGAGGGAAAACAGTTGAGAGAAGAATCTCGAAGAGGTTTGGAGAGCTTGCTCTTCTAGAGCAGCCTTTTATTAAGGATGACAGTGTTGTAGTCAAAGACTTGGTGAGGCAAAGTATAGCTGCCATTGGAGAGAAATTAAAGTGCTGCGTTTTGTTTGGTTCACTCTCGGAGAAACAGTTAAAAAATAAACAGCCATACCAGCATAGCTTACAAGGTTTTCAAGAGAAGTAGAAGCAAAGCTGCGGATTGCTCATTTGACAGAAGCATAAGGCAAAGCTGCAGATTGCTCGTGAGCTCGGTTTCCCATTTGTGCAATTTGAATCTGACAGTAGAGTGTAAGTGAAGGCAATATTGAACCAGGACATTGTAGCTTATGATTTAGGTAATATCATAGACCAATGTGTTTCACTTTTTTGTTCTCATGCTAACTATATGTTAGGTTTTGTATGATGACAAGTTAACAAGTCCATTTTACTTTCAAAAAACATTAATCTTTTAAGTTTTTTAATCTCTAAATTAGTTCCTCAAAACATGAAGTGTCACTATAATAATTATTCAGTGGATTTTTTTTTTCCGAATTAATTGGTCATCAACTTCATCAAAATGGTTGTTTAAAGTAACAACAAACATATAAATTTGGCAGTAGCATTGTTTGAAGAATTAATTTGGAAATCATGGGACCAATATGATGGCATAAATATTTAAAGAATCAATGTGACATAAGTCATAACTTGATCTCTGGAGGATAAAACTAAAGATTTATTCATAAACTTTTGTGGAGAGAAATTTTTTTGGCAAACAATCATTCACAATTCTAAAAGAGGAATCACCCAACTCTAAGAAGAGCCTGTATTAGAGAAAGAGGAAAAACACATAAATATCTTTCTTATACAGGTACATAAAAAAATTTCTTCTTCAACTTTCAATCTAATCATCTATTGGAATATTACACAATCTCTGTCTGTACTAAATTCCTTCGCTTTGGCGACTTGCAGGTAAAAAATGCCATAGGTCTACAGCAATATCTACCTCTTTATTCTTATGAAATTTGTACAATTTTGGTACATCAAACTTAAGCTTCCAAAGTATACAAAAAATATCAGATTTCAACAATATGAGAACAGGTCTAGAATTGCACCATGGTCACTTCACAGAAAACTGGAACATGAAAAGTAACCTTGTGTTTGCGACAAGGAAATGAGTAATATTTTTTTTTCTTTTCATGCACAAATTTATTAACTTTTACCATGTGACTCAGAAACATCCTATATAGTAAACTGCACTCACCTTACAGATAACTTCAGCACTTCTAGCATTGAAATCCCTCAAGGCTGCACATTTCACATGCTGCAATCGTATAAAAATTAACCTATTTGTCACATCATATATGAGGGAAAAATTCACTCATGTTGTGGACTATCAATCTTCACAGTTAAATCACTTCGCCATGTCCCAAGACTCGTGTTTGTTGGGCTGTGGACAATCAATCTCATCATTAAGGGCATAAAGCCCTCCAGAAGAGCACGGCGCCCTCCAGAAGGGCTCAGCGCCCTCCAAAAGAGTCAAAAGGACTTTAGGCGAGCCCGTTAAGGGCGCCGCCTTAAAGGGCTTCTAGAAACCTCTAGAATGCTCTAAAAGTGGCTTTGGGCCCAAGTTACTTGGGGTCTAAGCCAAGGAAAACCTAGCCCATATAAGACTATAAATATCCCCTTGAGAGCACTCTCAAGGCATCACTTAAACAATTCTAAACCCTAGTTTTAGATATTGTACTCACTGCAAGTACAGTTAGCGTCCACCGTGGGGCCTCGATAAAACTAACATAGGCGACTGATAGACTTTTAGCAAGTGTACTAAAAATGCATCGAAGTAATAAAATTTATAAGTTCGTCTCCACATGGATTGTTTCAATCTTAACTTGACAATTTAATTATAATAAGAATTTAACAAATATGAGGTAGGTAGTGCATATATTTGAGTTCAATGGAAAATAAAATTAAATTGTTTTGGAAAAATAACAAAGATTAAAGTGATTAGGTCTTTAGAATAAATTAATTCTCGTTGTTTGGAAAATTGCACCTAGTCTCTACAATTATTCTCCTAATGGGCCATACATGTTGCCTTTTTATTCATGTGATAATTCACAAAGGATAATTATAAACATAAAATTCAAGGTGGGCTTAAAAAGGCTCCAAGTGACAAGCACTTTGTCTTAGTGTGTACAAAACAAGACCAATCAACAAATAGAGAACATCGCAAGATCTAGAAATGACAGTTGCATGTAACACTCATATATGTAAAAATTGAAAAATAAAATATGGCTTGAACCTTACAAGTTGAGTTTTCTGGGAGTTGTGGCTACCTAACTTTTTCATTGTACACTTTCCATTGAAATTTCATGCAAGCATCACCCCCTATTTGAACTTTTGGAATATCATTGGTATAATATATGTTATCAACCTGGAAAATTTCAAGAAACAAGAAAATACATTAACAATAAACAAGCAAGAAATAAAAGTTTTGAAAACAAAAAGAATCAAACTGACACGACTGACATATGACAAATACGAGTTGTTGAAAAAGAACTGATGTGGACATTTTTTTCGTCGATCTTTTCACTTTTTTTACTAAATAGAAATACCTACAAAATAAAAAAAATTAGAAAAAAGATGGGTTGCCTCCCATCAAGCGCTTTCTTTTATGTCATTAAACTTGACGCTTCAACCACTGTTAGAGCGGCAAATATGACAGAAAAAATATATCATCTTTCTTCTTCCTCTTGTTTGGTAGGAATTCCATAAACTTGTAACAAAGAAGTAGATGTTCCCATGCTCCCACTAATAGACTTCTGGAAATTGTGACCTCCCACCTTAGAGAAGAATGAGTCTCTTTTTGCAAATGAATGTTTTCTTTCATCATTGGTTGAGTCTCTATTGTAAGGTACAAATCAACGCGCCTCACCCTTGGCTTTTCTTATAAGTTCCTACTTTTATTTTTCAAATGTTGAACTTGCACCATGATGGCATGTCGCTTCGTCTCAATCTCAACCAACTTCTTTCCATACTCATCCGTTTTCTCAACAAGATCATCACAATGAACCTCAAATTTATCAAATGAAACTCAATTGGACATCAAGAATTCATCAAAAAATTGGAAAGCTCATAGTTATAATCAATATTGATTCATTGTTGCCCTTCTTTCTCTATACAATGCTCCTTACAATGGTCACCATGAAGATTCTTACCAGAAAAACCACATCTCACCTTTAATCTTATATCCAAATCTTTTATGCGGAGAGATAACTTAAAGTTTTCATAAAGAAGGGTAATGATCTCTTCAGTATGTACCAATATTCTTCTACCCACATTGCTACAAAACTCAGATAAACATTTTAGTAGCAAAACACAATGATAAAGACTTAAAGAACACAATGTTTTTTTTTCAATTTTTTTTGTTTATGACAGAAAATAAAATAAAACAAAATAAAATAAATCTAACTAAAATAAATTGCCTTGTCAAAATTAATCAACAATCCCCGGCATCGGTGCCAAAAACTTGATAGACTTTTAGCAAGTGTACTAAAAATGCATCGAAGTAATAAAATTTATAAGTTTGTCTCCACAAGAATTGTTTTAATCTCAACTTGACAATTTAATTATAATAGGGATTTAACAAATATGAGGTATGTAGTGCATATATTTGAGTTCAATGAAAAATAAAAATAAATTGTTTTGGAAAAATAACAAGGATTAAAGTGATCAGGTCTTTCGAATCAATTAATTCTCGTTGTTTGGTAAATTGCACCTAGTCTCTACAATTATTCTCCTAATGGGTAATACATGCTGCCATTTTATTCATGTGACAATTCACACTAATAATATATTATTTGACTTAATAAATCAAAAACGACAATTAATGTCTATAAACTAAATACCAAACAAATAAAAATAGCATAAAACTTATTTAAAAAGACTCTAAAAATAGTGTATGACTGACTGTTATCCGCCACACTCATAAACCCAAAAAAATCATCCCGGCAACCTGAGAAAAAAACAATGGCCAGTGAAAATCAAAACAACCTCGAGATTTCCATGAACATGGCGATTTCTACAAGGAAAACTCCCTTGAAGCCGTCTTGTAATCAGATATTATTGTTCGATTAATCATAAATTTTGCTGAACAATACTTTTGAAAAGCTGCTTTGAAAATACAGCCATTATTGTTCGATTTATAAAGTAATAAAATAATTTGTTCTTTAAAATATTATGTTGAATGGCCGGTGATCGCTCTATATGATAGCAGAATGAATAGCTTTAGATTAAGGGCTTAAATTCTAAATCTATTTGAGGTGTTTTTAGGTTGATAAATTAACTAATTTGGCCTTATTCTGTTTACATATTCGTTATATTCATGTGCCTTGGATCCAGCTCTACTCTCATTTATGAAATTATTGGTATAAATAGTTAGCCATTGCGACAAATTCCTTATGCCCCACCTACCTAAATAAAAATTCAGCTATTATATGAAATACTGATGTTGGTTTGTTTTATTTTAGAAGTTTTAATAAACACTATTACTTTTTTATTACGATAGCTAAATTGCTACGAAAAACATGATGTCGTAAACGTTCTCGCTAAATGCTTATAGAATTTGTAATTATTTAATATACTTTTGAGATGAGTAAGTACAGATGACGCGCATGGTGTACACACAAAGCTCCTTTCACATATGGCATCAGCTACCTCATAATCCAGGTTTTATGGTTACAATATTTCAGGTCTTATAAAAAGGGACGGAGGGAGTATACTTTTGAGATGAGTAAGTACAGATGACGCGCATGGTGTACACACAAAGCTCCTTTCACATATGGCATCAGCTACCTCATAATCCAGGTTTAATTAACGTCAATGCATGCGTTGTTTTAATTTTGAATTCATATTTGGCATATTTAAATTTAAAATTGGTCCGTACACGATACCGTTTAAAGAGATTTCAAAAGGCACTTGATTCATTGTTTGGACATAATTTCAAGTTGAATCATTTATTTTGGAATTACTCATCGTGGACAAACAACTTTGACTTAATCTAATTAACTTGTTATTATTTTTCGCTGATCCATAATTTTAGTAACAATATTTTGAACTTAATCTAATGGGCGAGTTAGTAGAACATTAAAATAGGCGATTTAGCTCCAATTTTACGGTTGTAGTTTTATTTATCTTAAAAAGAAACTTTAACACTAGAAAAATTATTTAAGCACCCTTTAACTACTCTAGGTACCCTCGTGGCAGAAGTAAAATGTAGTATTGTTAAAGGGTCACATGAGATGGATTCTGGCGAGGAAAGTCTTGGTATTTAAGTGGTCCAAGTGACTCACCTCTCTTTCCTGGGAACCCCTTTCATGTACCGATTACTTTGCGAATTGAACTAGCTGCTTAGTAAAAATACAAATAATGGAATAATAGCGTCATATTAGAATGAAGAGAAAATTGACCCACGTAGAAGAATAAATTTGAGTAGAAGAACTAGTTTCCAACTTCATCGGAGAAAAAAAGACGTGGGAGATACTATAACAACCGAGTTATGAAGGGGAAAAGAATGAATATAAAATCAAAGAATGAAGAGGGCGAGCTAGTTCAAGTTTAAGAAGGAAAGTAGTGAATGTCGATTTAAGAGAAGTGATATGATTGAATATAGGATTTAATTCCAATCTAATAGAAGAAAGAGAAGGATTAAATGCACAAGGTAATTAAGTAAGAAAGTTATTTGAATCTAGTGAAAGAATGAAAAAGAATAGGAGGAGGAGTAGAAAATATGGGCGAGTTAGTAAGAGAAGACAAAGATTAGTTAGATTCCATTGAAGATGATCGAATACAATTAAAACTCTTTTATTTTTACCGGTTGCTTTAAAGTTTGGAAAATATTGCTATGTTTCAGGAAAACCATGGACAAGATGCAAAAAGCTCGCAAATGGCGAGATTAAGAATAAACAAACAAAACAGCACGCCTGAATTAAAATGTGAAAAAAGAAATGCATATGGAATCAACGGTCCCGCCATGAAGAACATGAAGATGAAACGCAAGATTAGTCTAACCTTTTTCAATCTTTGAGATTTGTTTTGCAGGTTTTTAACGGGACACCCTACTTTCTTAGATGTTGTTGACTATCTTCTTTACTTCACATACTACAAAGGCAACATTAACAGATACATTCATTACAAAGTAAAACAGAAGTCGTAAGATCCAACTGGGCTGTGACAATTCAACCCAGGCGAACTCAAATTCAAGTCGTATTACGATCATTAATTTCTCAACCCCACAGGGGCTCTGAGTTGCAATGCGATCGAAACTCTCTCAACCCCAAAGAGGCTCTGAGTCGTAATACGAAAAATAAAGAAGTCATAAGACCCAGCTGGGTTGTGACAATTCAACCTAGGCGAGCTCAAATTCAAGTCGTATTATGATCATTAATTTCTCAACCCCACAGGGGCTCTGAGTCATAATGCAATCAAAACTTTCTCAACCCCAAAGGGGCTCTGAGTCGTAATACGTATAATAAAGATGCCGTAAGACCCAACTAGGCTGTGACTATTGAACCTAGGCGAGCTCAAATTCAAGTCGTATTACGATCATTAATTTCTCAACCCCACAGGGGCTCTGAGTCGCAATGCGATCGAAACTCTCTCAACCCCAAAAGGGCTCTTAGTCGTAATACGAATAATAAAGAAGCCGTAAGACCCAACTGGGATGTGACAATTCAACCTAGGCGACTCAAATTCAAGTCGTATTACGATCATTAATTTCTCAACCCCACAGGGGCTCTGAGTCGCAATGCGATCGAAACTCTCTCAACCCCAAAGGGGCTCTAAGTCGTAATACGAATAATAAAGAAGCTGTAAGACCCAACTGGGCTGTGACAATTCAACCCAGGCGAACTCAAATTCAAGTCGTATTACGATCATTAATTTCTCAACCCCACGGGGGCTCTGAGTCGCAATGCGATCGAAACTCTCTCAACCCCAAAGAGACTCTTAGTCGTAATACGAAAAATAAAGAAGTCATAAGACCCAGTTGGGTTGTGACAATTCAACCTAGGCGAGCTCAAATTCAAGTCGTATTATGATCATTAATTTCTCAACCCCACAGGGGCTCTGAGTCGTAATGCAATCGAAACTTTCTCAACCCCAAAGGGGCTCTGAGTCATAATACGAATAATAAAGATGCCATAAGACCCAACTAGGCTGTGACTATTAAACCTAGGCGAGCTCAAATTCAAGTCGGATTACGATCATTAATTTCTCAACCCCACAGGGGCTCTGAGTCGCAATGCGATCGAAACTCTCTCAACCCCAAAAGGGCTCTTAGTTGTAATATGAATAATAAAGAAGTCGTAAGACCCAACTGGGATGTGACAATTCAACCTAGGGGAGCTTAAATTCAAGTCGTATTACGATCATTAATTTCTCAACCCCACAGGGGCTCTGAGTCGCAATGCGATTGAAACTCTCTCAACCCCAAAGGGGCTCTGAGTCGTAATACAAATAATAAAGAAGCCGTAAGACCCAACTGGGTTGTGACAATTCAACCCAGGAGAACTCGAATTCAAGTCGTATTATGATCATTAATTTCTCAACCCCACAGGAGCTCTGAGTCGCAATGCGATCGAAACTCTCTCAACCCCAAAGAGGCTCTTAGTCGTAATACGAAAAATAAAGAAGTCAGTAAGACCCAGCTAGGTTGTGACAATTCAACCTAGGCGAGCTCAAATTCAAGTCGTATTACGATCATTAATTTCTCAACCCCACAGGGGCTCTGAGTCGCAATGCGATCGAAACTCTCTCAACCCCAAAGGGGCTCTGAGTCGTAATACGAATAATAAAAAAGCCGTAAGACCCAACTGGGCTGTGACAATTCAACCTAGGCGAGCTCAAATTCAAGTCGTACTACGATCATTAATTTCTCAACCCCACAAGGGCTCTGAGTCGCAAAGCGATTGACAAACTCTCTCAACCCCAAAGGGGCTTAGAGTTGTATCACGATTAGTAAATTTCTGAACCCCACAGGGGCTCTGAGATGATCCCTTAAAATAAAAAAGGATCTCTTAGGCGACATAATAATCTTCGCTTTGAAGCCTCGAGAGAGTTCCCAGGACTTTACCAATTTTTAGCACAATAACAAGTTCGAAAAAGCTCGTACGACACAATGTTGATTTCAAAAACATTCCAGTCACTAGTCGTCTCTTCAAAAAGCAACATTAAAGTCAACATGAAAAAAGAGTGCCGTAGACGCAGAACAAAACGAAATAGATTGAACAAACAAGAGTTTACCAAACAATAAAAAAATAAAGTTCAGAATTCTAGAGTACACCAAAACATAATTCAAGTTACAAAACATCAAGGATATAGGCGCCAAAAAGGGATCGCCATAAACATTACAACATTTAACTTTCAAGGCTCGTTTACTGGGACACCATCTTCAAACAATCTTAAACGAATCTCGAGGATCGCCCAGATTCAAACACGTCAGCATAAATGAAAAGTCGCCTCATCTCAGCCGTTAGATCCGAATCTGCAAGAATCGCAAAGATCACGCCCTATCAACATGATCTCGCTAGAGCATACACAGTTAAATCACTTCGCCTTGTCCCAAGACTCGTGCTTGTTGGGCTGTGGACTATCAATCTTCACAGTTAAATCACTTCGCCTTGTCCCAAGACTCGTGCTTGTTGGGCTGTGGACTAGCAATCTCATCATTAAAGGCACAAAGCCCTCTAGAAGGACATGACGCCCTCCAGAAGGGCTCAGCGCCTTCCAGAAGAGTCAAAAGGTCGCCTTAAAGAGCTTCTAGAAACCTCTAAAAGTGGCTTTGGGTCCAAGTTACTTGGGCCTAAGCCACGGAAAACCTAGCCCAAAGAAGACTATAAATATCCCCTTGAGAGCACTCTTAAGGCATCACTTAAACAATTCTAAACCTTAGTTTTAGATATTGTACTCACTGCAAGTACATGTTGAAAAACAATGTTGGAGCTATAAAAATGTAATTATGATACTCAATAATGTAGAGATTAATTTTTAGAGATTCTTTAAAAAAGCATAAACTATTTTGCATTTGTTTACCATAACATTAACAAGGCTTTCATCATCACTATTATGACCTGAATTTGTTTAACATGAGTGATGGCTTCTAAAAATTTGTTTTAGATCCGAATTTTTTGATGAAAATGAATGTTTTTAGGAACAAAAAATTGATGAGGATAAGTTATTTTCCATATCTAGATTTTGGGGAAAAACACATAAACAAGGGATGAAGAGAAGCCTCTTTGTTTTCCAGATCTCTTATGTGCCTCTTTCTTATTTCTTTTCCTTTTTTATTTCTTTAATTCCATTAATAACTATGTGGCTTTTTTATTTATTTTTAATTCAAAAATTACACACGTGACATCCTACTCACTTAAGTGAGGTGTCACATGTGCGTTGACTGGGTTAAAATTGGACCAGGGGACCAAAAGTGCAAAATGAGATAAACTTAATGGGCTGATTTGTTATTGTTTTTTTTATAGGGGGCCAAAATCACAAGATTGTGATATTTAGGAGGCCAAAACTGCAATTAAGCTTTTTATTTCAATAACTAATTAGATGGAAAGATTAAAGTTATTTTATGTATGTTTGATAAATGATTAAAATTTCAATGTTTGAATTGGATTGAACCATCGTTGTAAATGTAAAGTTGTTAAGATATTTTGTTGCCTTTAAACTGTGTTGTTTGTACATGTAGTAAGTACTTTCATTTCAGAACACAATTTAAGCACTTCATTTTTAAAATTTGTACCTGCTTAAATTTAAAATATGTATTAGTTGAAAGAAATTAGCCATAGTAATGCGTAGTTACTGTTGGAGTCCAAGTGTGTTGTTAGCAAGTTAAATTAGTAATAAAAAAAAAGTTAAATCAAATCAAATCCAATTTTAAGGCCAAGATTTAAATAAAACCCAAAACTACACAAAAACCAAAGAATTTTTTCTAATTACACCCCATGGATTCATGGTCACACCTGAAATGACAAAATTACCCTTAAATAAAATATATTGTTAACAAGTTATGTAATAAAAAAAAAAAGTATAATCAAACACTACTTGGAGGAGTCTATCGCTAAGCAATCATTCAATCTCACAACCTAATCATCAGTCCATAGCTCCAAGGCATTTTGAAATATATAACCAATATCTGCTACATTTTTCAGCCGATGTGGAGAGTTTTGTAACTACAAGCCAATTCCCTACTGTGTTTGTTAGTTTTAGTGTGGCCTGCCTTCTCAATGGTAATGCAACATGATGAAAACTTTCCATATTATAGTCAAAGCACAACTAATAACAAACAAAATATTTCAAAAGTTATATGAAATTCAAATTAACAACTATTTTCAACAACAATTAAGTCTTTTCCCACTAAATGGGGTCGACCACATGAATCAAATGACACCATAACATTCTATGATATATCATGTGTCTAATAGCGCAGCAATAATGTTTCTTACTATTCAAGTAATCTTAATCTATGGATGAATATTGAGAGAAGAAGAAGAATAAAGGATTAAGAGTTGTTATGGAGAGAGAAGAGGTTGTTGGAAAGTTGTTATGTATTTTCATCGATTGATGAAAAGAGATTACAAGTTATTTATATACATGACTTGGAGAGTAAGTCACCATGTAACTAACTAACAAACTTATCCAAAAGTAAAGCTAATCAAAACTAACTATACTAAACATGATTGTGGATTAATCACAACTAATACACCCCCTTTAATCCATAATCCTAACAATCAATGAGACCTAGCTTGTCCCTGAAGTAAACAAATTTGACAAGCTTCAATGCCTTTGTGAATCCATCAGCTAGTTGCACCTCAGTAGGACAATACATCACTTTAATCATGCCCTTTGTCACTAGTTCCCTGATGAAATGGAACCTAGTTTCAATGTGTTGAATTCTTCCATGTGCTATAGGATTCTTGGCTAGGTTAATAATGGGAGAACTTGGAATTTGTTTGTTTGTGAAGAATGTAGTGATGATTTTTACTTGAGAGAATGCTTGCTTTCAAAACTCTTATTTTGATCCTTCAAATACTCTTGTATTTATAGCTGAGGAGTGACTTGGTGATCAAGTATGAAAATAGAGATGTTAGACACGTTTTTACAGTTGTCCAAAGCTTCAATTGATTTCACTTTTCTTCTTCAATCCGACCAGAATGTTCTTTTTCACATCCAGAACGTTCTGGATGTTCAACTTGCCTTTTGTTGTTTTTGCGTGAGAGATACAACTGTAGTGAGTTGTTGCTTGCTGTGTAGAAGTGACATCGCCTATTTCACTCTCTTTTACTTTCGTGATGTCATGATCTTAATTCACATTTGCTTTTATCCTTTGATGATATTGTGCGCTCTCTAAAAAACGCGAACCTCGAGCGTGTATGAACGCTCGGGAAGAAGTGCGGAGTCGCCACCAAAGTTTTTATTGTAAAGGGGAACGTTGATAAACCCCTTGAGTTTTTATTTTTTAAGGGAAACGATAATAAAACCCTTAGCGATGTGGAAAGGATGGTCATCGCAACCATTACCGGGTTCGGGAGTCGATTATGCAAGGGGAAGGTATTAGCACCCCTCATATCCGTTGTACTCAACGGGAACCTCCTAGTTAGTTAAGGCTAAAAGTGTTTTTTAAAGTTTTGCTTGCATGCTTAAATATAAAGGGAATAAAGATAAAGGGGGAAAAAGTTATTTTTTTATTATTGTGCTTGACAAGAGTGGGCTCTTGCTCCTACGTAACTCCTGGTGCGATGGAGAATTCAAAGCTACGTAGTTCTTTGGTAGAAAAAAGCTTGTTTGTTGGTTGTTTTTAAAGAACGATGTTTTTGATCATATTCTTTGCAATTAAACGTAGCTTGTATGCTCACGCGTGGGAGGCTTAAGCGTTTGTTTGAATCGCGCTAGAATTTGATAAAAAACATGTCCGTTTGCGAAGAAAGGTTGGAATTGACCACGGGGGCCAAAGTTTAATTTTGATTGGTCACGGGGGACCAAGAAAGGGTTCAATTGACTACAGGGAGTCAAGAAAAGGTTCAATGGACTCAAAGGAGTCGAGCATTGATTCAATTGACTACGGGGAGTCAAGAAAGGTTTGAATTGACCACGGAGGGCCAAGAAAGGTTCAATTGATCCAACGGGATCAAGAAAGGGTTCAATGGACTCAACGGAGTCGAGCATTGATTCAATTGACTACGGGGAGTCAAGAAAGGGTTCAATGGACTCAAAGGAGTCGAGCATTGATTCAATTGGTCACGGGGGACCAAGAAAGGGTTCAATTGATCCAACGGGATCGAGAATTGATTCAATTGACTACGGGGAGTCAAGAAAAGGTTCAATGGACTCAAAGGAGTCGAGCATTGGTTCAATTGACTACGGGGAGTCAAGAAAGGTTTGAATTGACCAAGGAGGGCCAAGAAAGGTTCAATTGATCCAACGGGATCAAGAAGGGGTTCAATGGACTCAACGGAGTCGAGCATTGATTCAATTGACTACGGGGAGTCAAAAAAGGGTTCAATGGACTCAAAGGAGTCGAGCATTGATTCAATTGGTCACAGGGGACCAAGAAAGGGTTTGGTTTGGTTTTGAAAATAGAATGACGATTGTCCGAACAACGAGACATACGTCAAGTATTCGTGCAACCGGGGAATGGAGAGACATACGTCAAACCATTCCTTTTTCATTCAAGTTTAATGTTGAAACTTAAAATGTATTTTTTCTTGGTGAAGTTTGAAAAAGAATGACGATTGTCTAAACAACGAGACATATGTCAAGTGCTTGTTCAATTGGGGAATGGAGAGACATACGTCAAACCACTCTGTTGAGTCTTTTGGTGTTGGCTGCATATTTTGGCAAATCCAATGTGTTGAATAGAAGCGTCTCCATGTTTAGAACAAGTCTTCAGTTACAAGAAATTGCATTTGAAGCTGTTCAGAAGCACTTTTGGCCTTCAGAAGCTGAAAGTTCCTTCAGACGCACTGTAGCACTTCAGAAGCTGAAATGTGAGTCTGATGCCCGCGTTGACTTTCGTTGACCTCATCAGAAGCTGGTTTTTCTGAATTGTTTTGGCGCGAATCTTTGCGAGATTTAACAAGGATTTATTCAAGCATGTTGATTCTAGAAGGCCTGATTAAATTGGAGAAGATCTTTGAAGATTTGGCTCGTGTTTATGAATGTTCTTATTTTACTGAAGCAATCTTTGAGAGATATGTTGTAGTTTTATTTGTTTCCTTTTTCAAGCCATTCATTATTCAGAATCATATCAATTCAGAAGATTTAATTCAGATTAATGTTGCTTGCTGAAGACTATATAAGGAGAGATTTGCTGCTATTCAAGATATATGAAAAACAGAGTATAATTCAGAAAATTGAGTCTTAGGTTGTGTAAGCTTTTTAGCTTTGTTTGTGCACCACTCTGTTGAGTTGGTTTAGGTTTAATAGAGTTGTAATCACTCTAAGCCTGTAGGTACGAGTGCAGGTCATGTATTGAAGAGTGTTCTTCACAAACTGGGTAGTTTTGTTTAAGAACTGGGTTTAGTTCAAGTTGTTCAAGTAACTGGGCTGTTGCTTAAATAGGAAGTTAGTGGACTCTAATACTCATGCGTGGGTAGAAGTCTGACTAGGTGGAAGTTGATTGCTTAGGATAGGAACTGGGAGGTCAGTGTCTGAGTCTTAAGGGTTAATTCCAATAGTGGATTTCCTTCCTGGATTGGTATCCCCCAGAGTAGGAGGTGTTTACTCCGAACTGGGTTAACAAACCTTGTGTTCTTTTATTTCTGCACTTTTTAATTCTGCTGCATAACTGTGATTTAAATTGTGCTAAGTTTCAAGTTCAGAACCTGTTAGGTTCAGAACCAGTTTTAATCAGAACCAGTTTAACCTCCTTACCAGTTGCTAAGCCAGAAATTTCAATTGGCATCAGAGCAGGCACCCTGCCTGTAATTTGGGTGAGATCCAGAGGTATTTATGTATGGCTTTATGGAGAGAGAAGGAGGCCCTGTCAACAGACCACCCCTACTTGATGGCACCAATTATGAGTACTGGAAATCAAGGATGTGTGCATTCCTAAAATCCATTGACAGCAGAACTTGGAAGGCTGTGATCAAAGGCTGGGATCATCCTGTGGTTATAGACAAAGATGGAAATAAAACTGCAGTTTTGAAACCTGAAGAAGAATGGACCAAAGCTGAGGATGACCTGTCTCATGGGAACTCAAAGGCCCTGAATGCAATTTTCAATGGTGTGGATCAGAACATGTTCAGACTCATCAAGCAGTGTACTGTGGCAAAAGATGCTTGGGAAATTCTGAAAACTACTCATGAAGGAACCCCTAAGGTTAAGCTATCCAGACTTCAACTTCTCACAACAAAGTTTGAGAACCTGAAGATGATGGAAGATGAATCTATTCAGGATTTCTACATGAATGTGCTGGACATGGCCAATTCCTTTGATTCTGCCCAGAAGGTTTGATATGAAGGTTACAACAATAGAAGAAGCCCATGATATTACCACTATGAAGGTTGAAGAGCTGATTGGATCCCTTTTGAATTTTGAAAGTGCTTTTTGCAAACAGCCTGAGAAGAAAGGGAAAGGAATAACTCTTGCTGTAAACTCTAAAGCTAATGATCAACAAGAACCAGATGAGGATGATAATGATTTATCAGAAGCACTTGGGGTGCTGGGGAAACAGTTTGATAAGATTCTGAAGCTTGTTGATAGAAAGTCAAAATCCAAGGGTCAGAACATCAGGTTTTACAATAGCAAGCCTCATAATGATTTAAAAAGGGCCAAGACTGAAGAAAATAGTATACAATCACAAGGTGTTCAGTGCTTTGAGTGTGAAGGCTTTGGACATATCAAGACAGAATGTCCTACTTTTCTTAAGAAGCAGAAGAAGAAGAGCCTAGCTGCTTCATGGTCTGATGATGATTCTGAAGAAGATGCTGAGAGTAAATCTGCTAAGGTTAATACATGCATGATGGTAAGGTTAAAACATAACTCAGGAACTGGTTCAAAATCTGATGCATTTTCAGAGTCTGAGACATTTTCTGAGTCTGACTCAGAGTCTGTAGCCTCATCTGTGTCTGAAGTTGCAAAACTCTCATATGATGAACTGGCTGAAAATTACAAGAATCTATACATCAGAAGTTTAGAAGTTTGCAATCAAGTAGTAAGAACATTTGTCAACTGGAGGCTGAGAAAGGTGAACTTTTGGTACAAAACTCTGATTTAAAGGATGAAGTGAGCCAACTGAATTCCCAACTTGATCAGATGAAGAAGCAAGTTAGGATGATGAACTCTGCTACTGATAAGTTGGAGGAAATTCTGGATGTCCAGAAGCAAGGAAAAACTGGGTTAGGTTATGTTGATCAGAGTCTGAAGCTCAAGGAGAAAAATCTTGTTAGTCAGTTTGTTCCTGATACTCAAACTCATGATTTTATGGTTGGAACACCAAAGAGGAGACCTCAGAAACAAGCACAGATGCAAGGTCAGAAGCCAGCTCAAATGATACCTCATAAGCAAGTTCAGATGCTGCCTCAGAAGCATGCTCAGATGCATTCCCAGAAGTTTAACAGAAACAAAAGAAGGAATCAACCTTGGGTCTGTCATCATTGTGGTAAAAAGGGTCACATTAAACCTTTTTGTTACAAATTGCATGGTTATCCCAAACATTTGCAACACAGAAAAGTTGAACCAGCTGTGAACAAGAGCAAAATCAAGAAAGTTTTGAGACCTAAGAGTGAAGGTAATGCTCAGAATCTGAACAAAGGAAAGGGAAAGGCTGTTGCTGATGACAGCAAGCCAATTCCTATAGCACAGAAGAATTCTGGTGCTGGACCATCCAAAGTCTGGAGTAAAGTTCATGTTCCTGCTCAGAAGGTACTATTTTCTTGTAAGTCTGAAGTTGCTAGGACTTGTGATCAGAAAAGAGTGGCTGATTTTGAGAAACAAATTGCTGGGAGGAATGGTTTTTGTTGTGGTTCTTCAAATGTTAGTCAGCATAAGGATTTATAGCAATTATTGCAAACTGGATGTGAGGAAGATAGAGTACCTGCCAGTTTTGCTAATGCTGAATGTGTGTCTGATCCTGGGTCTGAAGTTAATGCTGGGACTGATTCAGATGATGTATGTGCAGTTTTTAAACCCTATGTTAAACCTGTGGTTTGTCATAATTTTGTGGCTAAAAAGGGGGAGAAAAACTTATGTTTAAGATCAGACATGAGTTGTTTAGAGTGTGTGCTGTCAGATTGTAGTGTGGTTCAGAAGTTGCATGTTTTGCTCAGAATTCATAACCAATGCAACATGAGATGTGTTGGTGATATTGAGGGGGAGTGTGTGTCTCAGGGGGAGTACAAGGTTATTATATTCCTGAGTGTTGGTGTATTCCTGAAGTATGTTACGTGTCTCACAAGTTACTGCAGTTCAGAATTAAGGGGGAGTTTTTTTATGGAGTAATGTTGAATGCTGAGTTGCAGGGGGAGTATTGTGAAGCTTCAGGAGTGTTTGTGATGATCAGGAGTTGATCAGTAATTGTGTTATGTGTGTTTCAGTGATCAGAAGCTGAAGCTGCTGTTTAACATAGCTCAGAGAGTGTTTTGTCCGCTGCTAATCTTTGCTAATCTGGTTGCTATGTTATTTATTTGTGGAGTTCTTCATTGCTGAGGTTGTCTTATGTGTGATTGAAGAACTTGGTTGTGTGAACATTGGTTTTAGCCAAAAATTTGCCAAAGGGGGAGATTGTTGAGTCTTTTGGTGTTGGCTGCATATTTTGGCAAATCCAATGTGTTGAATAGAAGCGTCTCCATGTTTAGAACAAGTCTTCAGTTACAAGAAATTGCATTTGAAGCTGTTCAGAAGTACTTTTGGCCTTCAGAAGCTGAAAGTTCCTTCAGACGCACTGTAGCACTTCAGAAGCTGAAATGTGAGTCTGATGCCCGCGTTGACTTTCGTTGACCTCATCAGAAGCTGGTTTTTCTGAATTGTTTTGGCGCGAATCTTTGCGAGATTTAACAAGGATTTATTCAAGCATGTTGATTCTAGAAGGCCTGATTAAATTGGAGAAGATCTTTGAAGATTTGGCTCGTGTTTATAAATGTTCTTATTTTACTGAAGCAATCTTTGAGAGATATGTTGTAGTTTTATTTGTTTCCTTTTTCAAGCCATTCATTATTCAGAATCATATCAATTCAGAAGATTTAATTCAGATTAATGTTGCTTGCTGAAGACTATATAAGGAGAGATTTGCTGCTATTCAAGATATATGAAAAACAGAGTATAATTCAGAAAATTGAGTCTTAGGTTGTGTAAGCTTTTTAGCTTTGTTTGTGCACCACTCTGTTGAGTTGGTTTAGGTTTAATAGAGTTGTAATCACTCTAAGCCTGTAGGTACGAGTGCAGGTCATGTATTGAAGAGTGTTCTTCACAAATTGGGTAGTTTTGTTTAAGAACTGGGTTTAGTTCAAGTTGTTCAAGTAACTGGGCTGTTGCTTAAATAGGAAGTTAGTGGACTCTAATACTCATGCGTGGGTAGAAGTCTGACTAGGTGGAAGTTGATTGCTTAGGATAGGAACTGGGAGGTCAGTGTCTGAGTCTTAAGGGTTAATTCCAATAGTGGATTTCCTTCCTGGATTGGTATCCCCCAGAGTAGGAGGTGTTTACTCCGAACTGGGTTAACAAACCTTGTGTTCTTTTATTTCTGCACTTTTTAATTCTGCTGCATAACTATGATTTAAATTGTGCTAAGTTTCAAGTTCAGAACCTGTTAGGTTCAGAACCTGTTAGGTTCAGAACCAGTTTTAATCAGAACCAGTTTAACCTCCTTACCAGTTGCTAAGCCAGAAATTTCACACTCCTTTTTCATTCAAGTTTGTTATTGGAAATTAAGATATCCCAAAGTAATCAAAACACTTGGTTTAAACTTAAGAACAAATTTGGTTCAAGTTTATGAAAAATGCACAAGTTTATGGAAAATGCACAAGTTTATGGAAAATGCACAAGTATTGATTGAAAAATGAACAAGTGTCTTGTTGCTCAAGTTACTCAAAATTGTTGTTTGGAACTTAATGAACAAAGCTTGTTGTTCAAGTTTGCTTTTGAAATTCAATGAACAAAGCTTGTTGTTCAAATTTGTTTTGAAACTTTATGAACAAAGCTTGTTGTTCAAATTTGTTTTGAAACTTAATGAACAAGTTAATGTTCAAATGTGTTTTGAAACTTAATGAACAAGTTAATGTTCCAATGTTTTTGAAACTTGATGAACAAGTTATTATTCAAATGTTTTGTTCAAACTTATGCAATTTCAAAATGAAAGCCAAAACACTTGTAATACTTTGAACCAAATGAGTTTTAATCCTTTTCAACTTAAGTTCAAAAGAAAAGTCAGGTTTTGAACCTTAAAAATATGCCCAGAAGTGCTTCTGAACCTTAAAAAATACCCAGAAGTGCTTCAGAAGCTGAATTTCAGCTTCTGAGTGAACAATGCTTCAGAAGCTCAATTTCAGAGTCTGAAGTACTGTTCAGACGCACTGTTCATAGGTTGACTTTTGTTGACCTTCAGAAGCACTGTTCATAGGTTGACTTTTGTTAACCTTCAGAAGCATTGTTCATAGGTTGACTTTTGTTGACCTTCAGAGTCTGAAGTACTGTTCAGACTCTGAACTTCAGAGTCTGAAGTACTGTTCAGAAGTTGCTTCTGAACTGATTTTCAGAACTTTAAAGGGTGAAAAACCTTGGATTCAGTTAGAAAAGGAATTAAACCACTTCTGTTTTAATGTTTTGCAAACCTTGGGATTTCTTTGAAGTTCCAAAAGATGTTTTTAGTTTGAAAATGAGTTAAACACTATTAAGAATGCAGAAAACTAAGATTGAATCAAGCAGGAATCAAAACAAATGCAAACAGTAATGCAAATGCAAGATGAAATGTTCAGAATGACTTACAAACTCCTAGCCAATGCTTGGGATGCAAGAAACTGAAAAGGCCTTGAATGATTGCAGTTTTGCAAAGCTGAGATGATGAGGAATAAGAAACAGCAATAACAGGTGATGTTTTGTTATTATTCCTTGTTTTTGGTAAGGTGTTTATGAGGTTTAATGGCTGGTTCTGACTGCTGGGTTGGTATTTGATTGCTTGCAAAGAAAGAAACAACAAAACAAAGCTTCTGGCCTTCTCAGGTTGTTGGGAATTTCTGGCTGTTTTTTCTGGTTCTGAGTTGTTCTAAATTGCTCTAGAACAAACTGCTGAATTGCTCTAAGATTGGGTTAGATTGTGTTAGACAGACTGTGTAAAAACTCAGTGTGTAAACTGTGCTAAAACTGAGTTGGTATTAAAACTGAGTTGTGATTACTCTGTGTTTTTTTCTCAACAATTGCTCTTCAAATTGTCTGAATCTGTGTATCAAAGAACCTGTCCTTAATCCTTCAGCATTGCATTGCTTATATAGGCAAATAGAGATCAATTGCAATGATGAAAATCCCCTAAAACCAGGCTGCTTTGTGGGCTATGATCATGACAATTGGCTATGCATTTAATGCAAAAGGAAGGAAGTGACCCTGCCTTGTGATCATGGTGAAGACTTTGGCACAATTCAGAACCCAATGGTACTGAATTTGACAGGAATTCCTGGAATCAAGGGAGAACAGGGTGCAAGTCACACTTGTGATGCCCTTTGGGATTGACCCTTGCAATCTTGAGAAGACAAACAGGAAAGTAGTGTGCTGTTTGTGCAGAACTTGGGGAGAAACAATGGAAAACGTGTTGAATTGCAGAAGAAGGAAGAAATGCTGAAACAGGGTCAGCCATTTCAAAATTTGGGCAAGCTATTTCAGAATCAGGGCAGCAGTTTTTTGCAGCTATGTTTGACTGGTTTTGGGTGGAGAAGAAAGGAAGAAAAAGGGCAAGGTGCTTGCTGGAAAGTGCAGGTCAGGAGCAGGCAAAATTGGAAGGGATGAAGTGTGCCCAGGGTCAGCACAACTTGTGTCTGAAGAAAGCATGCCAGGCACGTGCAGGTCTTCTTGGTTTTCTTCTTTCTTCTGAGTCTGAACAAACGTGTCAGGCACGTGCTCAGACCCTTCTTTCTTTCTTTTTTTCTTTCTTTTGTTCAAGTGGGCTGGGCCCGTGTCCAGCTCTTTTCTTTTTTCTTCTTCAGCCTCCTTTTCTTCTTCTTTTATTTCTCTTGTTTCTTTGTTTTAATTGTTTGAAAATAAAACTTAACAAATAAAAGTAATAAAAAAAATAATAGAAGTAATAATAATAATAAAAGAAATAATAATAATAAAAATAAAGATAAATAAATAATAATAAAACTTTATTATTATTATTTATCATTTATTTAAAAAAAGGAAAAAAGTAAAAGAAAGATAATAAATAATAATAAGACTTTTATTATTATTTATTATTATTTTTTAAAAGAAAACAAAAAGTTGACCTTCTTTTTTTTGTGTTGACTCTTTTTTTGTTTTAAAAAAGCCTGGACAAAATTAGGGTACAACAGATATATTTTCTTTTTATGGGTTTTTCTTCAAATGGGTCGAAAATTCTTAAAGCCCAAGACAACTTCTCATATGATTTTCATGCCATGCTTTCCGTTTTTCTTTCTTTTCTTTTGATGTGAATGTTTTATTTGCTTTGTAAATCCAGAGTATTGTTGGAACAGTGACCAGAACGTTCTCATGAAACAATTCTCACAAAACAAATTAGTAGATAACAATTTGGAATAAATATAATATGTTTGTAATCTTTAAAACATCAAATGAGGGTATTGTACCCTAATTTTGTCCAAGTTTTTTTCTTCTTCAAAAAAAAAAGAAGTCAACACAAAAAAAAGTCAACTTTTTATTTTCCTCCTTTTGAAAAAATAATAAAAAAAGAGTTTTATTATTTATTTGTTTATCTTTCTTTTTATTATTATTATTATTATTATTATTATTATTATTATTATTATTATTATTATTATTATTATTATTATTTGTTTTTATTATTATCATTTACTTTTATTATTATCATGTTTATTTCAAAGAAAGGAAAGAAAGAAAACGTGTGCCAATGCCAAGCAAAGAAGGAGGAGCATGTGCCAAGCAAGTTGCTGCCCAGGGGCAACACTTCTTCCCTTCCAATTTCTTCCTGCTGCTGACCTTTACTTTCCAGCATCCACCTTGTCATTTTCTTCCTTTCTTCTTCACCAAAACCAGTCAAGGTAAGCTGCAAAACTGCTGCCCCTGGTTCTGAAACTGCTGCCCCTGTTCCAGCATTTCTTCCTTCCTATTTTTTCTCTGCTGCTGCTCCTGTGTGCAGCATGTAATTTCAGAGTGCAACCTAAGAGGGGGGGTGAATTAGGTTGTATGACTTTTAATGGATAATTTTTCTGGTTTATTGTGTTCTTGTAAATTTTTCCGGAATTTTGTATGAATGTATGAACGAATGCTTGGAAAAATAAAGAGTGTAGGGAAGAAGAAGATGAACACAAGGAATTTATAGTGGTTCCCCTACTGGTACTCCACTCCCCCACAACCCTGTGAGGAATTCACTATGTTAGAATCTTTGTTACAAGCAATCTCTCCCCAAGACCCCCTAACAATCTTTCTAACATACACAAGATAGCACCCCACTATCTTTACAACAATTCTCACCAACAATGGCAAGAAAACTTTACAACAATGTAATTGAAGAATAACAAATGTATGGCTGTATATTTTTATCAATATCACTCTTAAACAAATGGACTTAGTGCTCAGAAAACTTTTTAATAAATGTTAAAGTGTGGGCAAAGTTTTCCAAACAATTAAAAGAAATTTTGTATGCAAGTGATATTGAAATTCACAATTGAGAGGTTGAAAGTTATTGTCTTATTTATTTTGCTTTGATTCTCAATTCAATTTATAGAGGCTAAAATGATGTTTATGAAGTAATGCTACTTTTCAAAAAGTTTTACCAATGAATAGACACATATTTGAAATGGCATCTATTCATAAAAATGAGTATGAAATTGCATTAAAAAAACTAGCCGTTTGTCCTTTTAATTTCAAAAACCTTTGTATTCCAAATAAATGCCAACGGAAATAAAATATTATTTAGGCAATATATTTTTTCTTTAAAATACAACGGTATCAAAAAATATATATTTCATGCCAATTAGCATTGATTTGAAAACTAGCCGTTGAATCATATTTTCATGAAAAATAAATTATGGCTATTTCTCATGAGAAACATGATTTATTAGGCTTTTTGATATATGGCTATTTTCAATCTTAAACCAATATGCAATTTGCAAGATAAATTATAAATTTTTCATGCAAAAACATTTTCTAGCAAAATCATATTCAAATAAAAATTATTGCGAGTGTGTGATTTATTTCAAGAATTTTTTAGGCGTTGCTTTATATGGCGACTTAGAAAAATGTTTGTAATTATTTTCTGAGCATTCTAAGTCATAAACAATGCTAAGAATGATAGATCAAAAGATAAGGACCATACTTACAATGATTATAATTTAAAACCCTAAGTCCTTAAGCTTGTTCATCATCTTGATCCATGACCCTCCATAAGCTTTCTTCTTTTTGTGATGTAGTCTTGTAATCATCAAAACCCAGCCAAGTCACAAGGAAGGAAATCTTCTTCACAATCTCCCCCTTTTTGATGATGACAAACCATATCATGTTGACATTGATGTGCAAAGAAAGCTCCCCCTGTCTTGTATATCTCCCCCTTTGATTTGCAATTGGATAACCTGTAAAATGTCAAAGTACAAGCACATACCTACACTTTCTCCCCCTTTTGACATCATCAAAAAGAAGAAAGATCGGCAAAACAGATATCCAACCAAAAATATGCATACAAGACAAGTAATAATAATATAAAACTTAAAACAAAGTTATCCGAATCCAAACTTATCATAAAAATGCATATAATCCTATATATAAAAAATCATATAATTTGAAGAAATAGACACCTAAAATAAAAATAACATTTTTTGCATGTACATATGTTAAATATCATTCTCATCCAAGATTCTCAATTCTCTTCTTATTTTAAAAAATTGTTCTTTTGCCAAAGGTTTTGTAAAAATATCCGCTAATTGAGAATGAGTATCCACAAAAGTAACTTCAACATCTCCTTTGAGAACATGATCTCTTAGGAAATGATGTCTAATGTCTATGTGTTTGGTCCTGGAATGCATGACTGGATTTTTAGTTAAATTAATTGCACTGGTGTTGTCACATCTTAAGGGAATGCATTCTAAATTTAAACCAAAATCACGTAATTGTTGTTTCAACCAAAGAACTTGTGCATAACAATTTCCTGCAGCAATATATTCTGCTTCTGCAGTACTCAAGGCTACACAAGCTTGCTTTTTACAAGACCAAGAAACTAATGCATTTCCCAAAATGTGACATGTACCACTAGTACTTTTTCTATCAGTCTTACATCCAGCATAATCAGAATCAGAATAACCAACCAATTCACATAGACTCCCTTTGGGATACCACAAACCAACATTGGGAGTGCCTTTTAAATATTTCATAATTCTTTTAACAGAAGAGAGATGAGATTCTTTTGGACAAGATTGAAATCTAGCACATAAACAAACACTAAACATAATATCTGGTCTACTTGCAGTAAGATAAAGGAGAGAGCCAATCATACCTCTATATTTTGTAATGTCTATTGGCTTACCAGATTCATCTTGATCTACATAAGTGCTAGAACTCATAGGTGTTGCAATCTCCTTGCAATTATCCATATCAAATCTTTTAAGAAGTTCTTTGCAATATTTTGATTGATTGATGAATATTCCATCCTTTGATTGCTTTATTTGTAGACCAAGGAAGTAATTAAGTTTTCCCATCATAGACATTTCAAATTCTCCTTGCATCATGTTAGAAAATTCTTTACACAACGATTCATTAGTAGCACCAAAAATGATATCATCAACATAGATTTGCACAAGCAAGGTATGATGATTAATTCTTTTTATAAAAAGAGTAGTATCAACCTTTCCTTTTTCAAAACCTTTTTCATAAAGAAAATTGCTTAATCTATCATACCATGCTCTTGGTGCTTGCTTTAGACCATAAAGTGCTTTCTTAAGCTTATATACATGAGAAGGATTTTTAAAATCTTCAAAACCTGGAGGTTGTTTAACATAAACTTCTTCATGTATATAACCATTTAAAAATGCACTTTTAACATCCATTTGATATAATTGAAAATCTAAGGAACATGCATATGCTAAAAGTAATCTTATGGCTTCTAATCTTGCCACAGGTGCAAATGTTTCATCAAAATCGATCCCTTCTTCTTGATTATAGCCTTGAGCAACTAATCTGGCCTTATTTCTTACAATAATACCATTTTCATCTAATTTATTTTTGAAAACCCATTTTGTACCAATGATATGTTTATCCAAAGGCCTAGGTACTAATTCCCAAACTTGATTTCTTTCAAATTGATTTAGTTCTTCTTGCATGGCTAAAATCCATTGATCATCACTTAAGGCTTCATCAATTTTAGAAGGTTCGATTTGTGAAACAAAAGCCATATTTAAACATGCATCTTGAAGATTAAGTCTAGTAGATACTCCCTTATTTATGTCACCAATGATGTTGTCAATTGGATGGTCTCTATGAATTCTCCATTCTTGTGGTAGATCATTATTTGTTTGCTCTTGTTGTGGCATTTCTTCTTCTTGGTGTGCATTGTTTTGTTTGTTCTGTTCATTTTCAATGTTGACTTCTTTTGGTGAACTATCTTCATCATCTTCATCAGAAAGAATAACTTTTTCCTCCTTGGAGGGGTTAGTTTCATCAAAAGAGACATGAACAGATTCTTCAATAGTAAGGGTTCTTTTATTGAAAATTCTATATGCCTTACTAGTGAGAGAATAACCAAGAAAGATACCCTCATCAGATTTTTCATCAAATTTACCAAGGTTATCTTTCCCATTGTTCAAAACAAAACATTTACAGCCAAAAATATGAAAATAAGCAATATTGGGTTTTCTACCCTTATAAAGTTCATATGGAGTTTTCTTTAAGATAGGTCTTACCAAAACACGGTTACTTACATAGCATGCTGTACTTACCGCATCTGCCCAAAAGTACTTAGGCAAATTTGTTTCACTCAACATGGTTCTTGCAAGTTCTTCAAGAGACCTGTTCTTCCTTTCAACAACACCATTTTGTTGTGGTGTTCTAGGTGCCGAGAAGTTGTGTGAAATTCCATGTTCATCACAAAACTCTTCAAAAAATGTATTTTGAAACTCTCCACCATGATCACTTCTAATAGATACAATCTTCAAGGATTTTTCATTTTGAACCAATTTTGCATACTTCTTGAAAGCTTTAAAAGCATCACTTTTATTTGCAAGAAATAAAGTCCACGTATATCTAGAGTAATCATCAACTATAACCAAGGCATAATAGTTTCCTCCAAAACTTCTAGTTCTTGAAGGACCAAAAAGATCCATATGAATTAATTGAAGAGGCCTAGAAGTTGAGACTATATGCTTTGGTTTGAAAGAAACTTTTGTTTGTTTACCTTTTTGACAAGCATCACATAATTTGTCTTTAATAAACTTAATCTTAGGCAACCCAACAACAAGGTCATGCTTTATTAATTTATTCAAATGATCCATGTGAATGTGTGCAATTCTTTTATGCCATAACCATGCATCATTGTTGTTGTTTACCACAAGACATTTAAGCTTTAAAGACAAATCATCTAATGAAATCATGAAAATATTATTTATTCTTTTTCCAACAAGTTTGATTTCATGTGATGCTACATCTTCAACAAAACAAGAATCTTTATTGAAATTTACTCTAAAGCCTTTATCACATAATTGACTAATACTTAGTAAATTATGTTTTAGACCTTCAACATATAGCACATTATCAATAGTAGTATAGGGAGGCATACCAACTTTACCGATACCAAGAATCTTTCCTTTATTGTTGTCTCCATAGGTGACATATCCTTTTGATTTTAGGGTCAAACTTGAGAATCTTGATTTGTCTCCCGTCATATGTTTTGAACAACCACTATCAAGGTACCACATGTTGGTTGAAGATTTCAACCCTCCCTACAAAACAGAAAGTTTAAGTCTTGTTAGGTACCCATTGTGATTTGGGTCCTTGTGGGTTAATACCTTTCCTTACCCAAATATATTCACCATAAGGAACACCAAAGTTTCTTATGTAGCATGTATTTGGAGTATGGCCTTTCATGTTGCAATAGAAACATGATAAATTTTGAACATGATATACACTAGAATTACTTCCATTGGAGACATTATTTCTAACCTTAGAATTTGTTTTCTTATAAGACTTGTTAGAATAATTTCTTCCATAAGAATTATTTCTAGTATTCATACTTTTAAGAGGAATTACAACATGCATTTTCTTTTGTTCCAAGTTGTTGGAAGTTGTGCTTGCTTTAACAAAGATTGTTTTACTTGTACTTGGTTTATCAAAATTTGAAAATCCAAGACCGGTTTTATTTTTTAAATCTCTTTGTTTGCTAAGAACATCTTCCAAACTATTGTGACCTTTTTCAAAATTTTTTATTACTTGATTTAATTTAATAATTTTTGTTTCATGTTCTTTACATTTATTACATGAAGAATTTTTGACCTTTTCTAAATCCACTTGTGCATCAAAAACTTTTCTTTCAAGTGAAACAATTAATTTCTTCTGTTTTACACAAGTTTTAGAAAGTTTACTACATTCTTCATATAATTCATCAAATGCATTTTGTAATTCATCATATGAAGGTTTACTATCAAGTTCAGAATCACTAACCTCTTGTTCATCATCAGAGTGATGAGATGCCATTAGTGCAAGATTTGCATACTCTTCATCCTCTGATTCAGAAGATGAACTTATGTCATTTTCTTCCCATGCAATGTAGGCCCTCCTTTGCTTGAATTCTTTCTTTCCTTTGTCACCATTTTTGTTTGTAAAAGATGGACAATCTGCTTTCATGTGACCTTCTTTCCCACATCCAAAACATGTAATGTTTTGGTTTGACGTAGAACCCTCATTCTTCTTGAAAGATTTTCTTTTATTACCAAACTTGAAGGACTTGTCCTTTTTAAGAAATTTTTTAAAACTTTTTGCAAGAAGATTGATGGTCTCACCTTCATCAGAACTTTCTCCTTCATTTTGTTGTTTTGACTCAACTCTTAGAGCAATGCTTTTGTTCTTCTTCTCTTGCCCTTCATGCTTTTCCAATCTTCCAAGTTCCATTTCATGTTCTTGGAGTTTACCAAACAAAGCGGCAGAAGTCATTTTAGAAAGACTTTTCTTTTCTGATATTGCAGTCACCTTTGGTTGCCAAGCCCTTGTTAATGATCTAAGGACTTTGAGATTTAATTCATCATTTGTGAAAGTCTTTCCAAGAGCCATCAAGTGGTTTGTTAAGTGAGAGAATCTCTTTTGTAAATCAAGAATTGATTCACCGGGCTGCATTCTGAACAATTCATATTCTTGTGATAAAGTGTTCAGTTTTGATCTCTTCACTTCTTCTGTGCCTTCATGGGTTACTTCTAGAGTGTCCCAAATTTCTTTTGCAGTTTTGCATTGAGAAATTCGGAAGAACTCATCCATGCCAAGGGCTGAATGAAGCATGTTGATTGCCTTCTTGTCAAACAACAATTTTTTCTTATCATCATCAGTCCAAGACGTTTTTATTTTTACTTGGACAACATCATTCACAACCGTTGTAGGAATGAATGGACCATTCTCAACGGCATTCCATATTTCTTCCCCTTGTGCTTCCAAGTATGCACGCATGCGAATTTTCCAGAAATCATAGTATTCACCAACAAAGCATGGAGGTTTGTTGCTACTACCACCATCTTTGAACACAATGTTTGAATTTGAAGCGGAAGCCATTTTTCTGGATCAAGGAGCAAATTACCTTAACTTGCTCTGATGCCAATTGTAATTTCAGAGTGCAACCTAAGAGGGGGGGTGAATTAGGTTGTATGACTTTTAATGGATAATTTTTCTGGTTTATTGTGTTCTTGTAAATTTTTCCGGAATTTTGTATGAATGTATGAACGAATGCTTGGAAAAATAAAGAGTGTAGGGAAGAAGAAGATGGACACAAGGAATTTATAGTGGTTCCCCTACTGGTACTCCACTCCCCCACAACCCTGTGAGGAATTCACTATGTTAGAATCTTTGTTACAAGCAATCTCTCCCCAAGACCCCCTAACAATCTTTCTAACATACACAAGATAGCACCCCACTATCTTTACAACAATTCTCACCAACAATGGCAAGAAAACTTTACAACAATGTAATTGAAGAATAACAAATGTATGGCTGTATATTTTTATCAATATCACTCTTAAACAAATGGACTTAGTGCTCAGAAAACTTTTTAATAAATGTTAAAGTGTGGGCAAAGTTTTCCAAACAATTAAAAGAAATTTTGTATGCAAGTGATATTGAAATTCACAATTGAGAGGTTGAAAGTTATTGTCTTATTTATTTTGCTTTGATTCTCAATTCAATTTATAGAGGCTAAAATGATGTTTATGAAGTAATGCTACTTTTCAAAAAGTTTTACCAATGAATAGACACATATTTGAAATGGCATCTATTCATAAAAATGAGTATGAAATTGCATTAAAAAAACTAGCCGTTTGTCCTTTTAATTTCAAAAACCTTTGTATTCCAAATAAATGCCAACGGAAATAAAATATTATTTAGGCAATATATTTTTTCTTTAAAATACAACGGTATCAAAAAATATATATTTCATGCCAATTAGCATTGATTTGAAAACTAGCCGTTGAATCATATTTTCATGAAAAATAAATTATGGCTATTTCTCATGAGAAACATGATTTATTAGGCTTTTTGATATATGGCTATTTTCAATCTTAAACCAATATGCAATTTGCAAGATAAATTATAAATTTTTCATGCAAAAACATTTTCTAGCAAAATCATATTCAAATAAAAATTATTGCGAGTGTGTGATTTATTTCAAGAATTTTTTAGGCGTTGCTTTATATGGCGACTTAGAAAAATGTTTGTAATTATTTTCTGAGCATTCTAAGTCATAAACAATGCTAAGAATGATAGATCAAAAGATAAGGACCATACTTACAATGATTATAATTTAAAACCCTAAGTCCTTAAGCTTGTTCATCATCTTGATCCATGAGCCTCCATAAGCTTTCTTCTTTTTGTGATGTAGTCTTGTAATCATCAAAACCCAGCCAAGTCACAAGGAAGGAAATCTTCTTCACACAGCACCTTTTCCATGTTTTCTCCCAACCTTTGCACAGGAAAACACTCTCCTTTTCTTGTTTTTCTTCCCCAAATCTTCAAAGATCAATCCCAAAAGCATCACAAGTTGCAAACAGCCCCTGTTTTCCCATTTTCCCAGCAATTCCTGTCAAACTCAGCCCCAATTTGTTCTGAATTAACCCAAAGTCTTCACCATGATCACAAGGCAAGGTCACTTCCTTCCTTTTGCATTAAATGCTAACCAAAGTCTTGGTCATAGCACACAAAACAACCCTGTTTTCAAGGGATTTTCATGATTAGAAATGATCACATTTTGCCTATATAAACAACACAATTCAGAAGGATTGGGGACGGTTGGTTTTAACACAATTCAGAAGAAAAAACACACAGTTTTAACACATAGTTTTAACACAGTTTTTTAACACAATTCATATGATCTTTGAGCAATTTGAGAGAGAATTCTAGAGATTAGTTTCAGAGGAATCTTTAGAGCAAACTCAGAATAAAAAAGAAATAGCGAGAATACACAACAATCTTTGAAAAGAAAGGCTCTGTTTTTTGTTTCCTTTTTCGCAAACCATCACAAAGCAATCAAACAATCCAAACAACCACTAAACCACCAGAAACATCATACCCAGAGTGAAGTATAACAGCAAAACATCATTTGTTGTTGCTGTTCTTATTCTTCATCACTTCCATATTCAAGAAATCACAATCATCCAAAGCCCCTTTCATTTTCTTGCAACTAAAGCCTTGGTTAGGAATTTGTAAGTTTGTCTTAAACCTTTTTATCTATTCTTTTGCATTCTGTTT
Source organism: Medicago ruthenica (assembly GCA_018208015.1). Classification (NCBI taxonomy): domain Eukaryota; kingdom Viridiplantae; phylum Streptophyta; class Magnoliopsida; order Fabales; family Fabaceae; genus Medicago; species Medicago ruthenica. The sequence goes on along the minus strand of CM031376.1, from coordinate 4,074,936 downwards.
GCATTTGTTCTGCTGTTCCTGTGATTCAGCATCATTTTTCTGCATTCTTAGTGTTTTTTTAACTCATTTTGAACTAAAAACATCTTTTAAAACCCCAAAGAAATCTCAAAGTTTACAAAACACCAAAACAGAAGTGGTTTACTTCTTTTTTTTACTGAATTCGAAAGTTTTTCACCCCTTTGAGGTTCTGAAATCAGAAATCAGAAGCAGTCTGAACAGTAGTTCAGAAGCAGCTTCTGAACAGTAGTTCAGAAGCAGGTTCTGAACAGTGTTTCTGAATTTCAGAGTCTGAACAGTTTCTGAAGTTCAGAGTCTGAACAGTGCTTCTGAAGTTCAGAGTCTGAACAGTGCTTCTGAAGTTCAGAGTCTGATGGTCAACCAAAGTCAACGTCTGAACAATGCGTCTGATGGTCAACCAAAGTCAACGTCTGAACAGTGCGTCTGATGGTCAACCAAAAAGTCAACGTCTGAACAGTGCGTCTGATGGTCAACCAAAAAGTCAATGTCTGAACAGTGCTTCTGAACCTCAGAGTCTGAACAGTGCTTCTGAACCTCAGAGTCTGAACAGTGCTTCTGAAGTTCAGCTTCTGAAGCAGCTTCTGGGCATTTTTTTGAAATTCAGAACCTGTTTTGAACTTTTTTTGAAAAGGTTAAAACTCATTTTTTTCAAAATATAACAAGTGTTTTTGCTCTTATTTGGAATTTCATAAGTTTCAATAACAAACTTGAATGAAAAAAGGAGTGGTTTGACGTATGTCTTTTCATTCCCCGATTGCACAAACACTTGACGTATGTCTCGTTGTTTGGACAATCGTCATTCTTTTCAAAATACCAAAAAAATACATTTTACCCTCAACAATAAATTTGAATGAAAAAGGAGTGGTTTGACGTATGTCTTTCCATTCCCCGGTTGCACGGGCACTTGACGTATGTCTCGTTGTTCGGACAATCGTCATTCTATTTTCAAAAATACAAAACATAAAACAAATCCAACACACCAAACTAATTCTTGGCCCCCGTGGTCAATTGAACTAAAATTTTTTGGGCCCCCCGTGGTCAATTCAAATTTTTGTCCCCCCATGGTCAATTCAAACCTTTTTTACAAACGCACGATGATTTTATCAGTTCTAACGCGATACAAACAAACGCTTAAGCCTCCCACGCGCGAGCATACAAGCTACGTTTAACCACAAGAATACGATCAAAAACATCGTTCTTTAAAATCAACCAACAAACAAACGTGTTCTACCAAAGAACTACGTAGCTTTGAATTCTCCAGCGCACCAGGAGATACGTAGGAGCAAGATCCCATTCTTGTCAAGCACACTAATAAAATATACCTTTTTCCCCCTTTCCTTTTTCCCCTTTATATATTAAAACGTAGCAAGCAAACCTTTAAAAACACTTTTAGCCTTAACTAACTAGGAGGTTCCCGTTGAGTACAACGGATGTGAGGGGTGCTAATACCTTCCCCTTGCATAATCGACTCCCGAACCCGTTAATGGTTGCGATGACCATCCTTTCCACATCGCTAAGGGTTTTATCAACGTTTCCCTTTAAAAATAAAACTTTGGTTGCGACTCCGTAATCTTTCCGAGCGTCATTACGCTCGAGCATTTTTTAGAGAGCGCACAGAGGGTTTTGTCTACAACATGCTTGGGTGGATACAAGGACGATCAACATTTACATGCCATGATGTATATACCGCTGAACGGTCAGGCTTGACCAAATTCTGCAAAAGCGTTGGATCTAGGGCGTGTTTACATGAACCCATACCATGATCACCGTCAGATATGTATGTTCAAGCCGATCAGTCTTTACTTTGAATGACTCAGATACGGACCTCGTATCGTGTGATATCTGTCGGAGCTGCAGTTGCACCAATTGGGTTATGTCCAGGCTGTCCCTAGAATCCACATGACAGTGCAAGTCCCCAGACGACCTTATGACACTATCTTGATTATACGCTGAGAGACCAGGACTTGGGTGTAGCTGCTCTGACTGGTATTGATGCGGCACATGGTTACATAAGATGGTTTTATACCATTTCACATCCACACATCATAGCTCCGAAAGAGGATGTTCATATCTCGAGGCCAGCTGAGCAGGACGGAGACCAGGGGTATCTAGACATGATCGTAAGGTTGGCGCGTATCGAAGACCATGTTTTCTCCGTCATGGGCAGTGGTGTGGTGGATAGGGGGACTGTTTTGATGAAATTCTGCAAGAGGTTCATGGAGGACGAGTTTATCGCCGTAAGTGTGGTAGTGCAGGCAGGGGTCATAGGGCTCCCCAGTAGTTTTCTGGTGTTGTAATATTTGAACAAATGTAATGTTTTTTATTTTATGTTTGAATATTTGCATGTAACTTATTGTGTTTAATTTGTACAATCTATGTTTAATTTGTGTTGTTTCTTACCATTTTCATTAAAGTATTTTCTTATAATTTCATGAATGCATGTTTAAGTCAATTTCTTACCATGTGTATGCATCAGCCAAAAAAAAGTGAACATGTTTATGTGATGATAACGTTTGGATTATACAATCCGGACAGTTTTATCACAGTTCGGATCGGTGGCGGATGACAGTATGGGCCAATGTGGGCCTCGGTCCACCCCCAAAAAAAATTAAAAAAATTCTAGAGAGAAATTATGAAAATACCCTTAACTTAATTTGTTTTTCCCAACTGGCCCACTCAACCCCTGCACGTTCCTCTGTTAGATATGAACTAAACTTCCCTTTCTCTTCTCATTCTCTCAACCCACACACCCATAACCCATTCAACTTCTCTGATCAGTGTCACCTAGTTCCGATCTGCGGCCTCCATTCCCATTGCAGCTGGCGCTGACCACTCACTTCTCTCTCTCAACTAGAGAAATAAAAACCCTTTTGAAGGAAAATCGACTTGTAAAGGCAGCAGAAGTTTAAAAAATTTTCGATTTCCTTTCCTTGGATCATTACGAATATTACATGAATCAGTGATAGAATTGTTACCTCTTGTAGTGCAGAAACAATTTCGTTGATCACAGCTAAGCAAACAAGCGAAGCCTCTACTCTGAAGGTGAGAAAAACACACACAAGAAGGGGGGGTTGAATTGTGTGAGTCAAAAACTTGGTTCTTTTTCTTTTCAAAACTTTAAGTTAAGTTCATAAGCTGATATGAATCAGTTCTGAACTATTATCAAGAGTATTGCAGCGGTTTCAATAATGAAAAGAGAAAGGTAAAGAGAGACACACAAGATTTATACTGGTTCCTTCTCAATTAGAGAAGTAGTCCAGTCCCCTTGTTTTTCAACAAGAGAGTTCCACTATAATCAGAAGATTACAAATGCTCAATCACTAAGAAAGAGACTTCCAGTTGCTCAACCACCAAGGAAGAGGCTTCTAATGCTCAACCACAAAGGAAGAGGCTTCCAATGCTCAAGACACTAAGTCAAGAGACTTCCCAATGCTCAAGACACTAAGTCAAGAAACTTCTGACTCAGACCACAAAGGAATGAGGTTACAATTGCTCAGTATACAGACTGAGACTTCAGGGACCAAACTGGTTTACAAATAAATGAGTTTGGGATGAACACTTGATAAAATATCAGAGGTGTTCTCTTAATTCAACACAGGTTAAGACTCTTAACCTTAAGAAATTCTAAGTTACAGAACTAAAAGAATTTCTAAGAGATTTGAACTTGACAGCAAAACAGAGCAAGGTTCAGCAATTTGATTTCAAGAGTCTTAGACAAATTTCTTCTTCAAATCTTCTTCCTTTTATAGAGGGAATAGAGCTGTTGAAGATTTGCTTGAATTAAGGAAAGAGCCGTTGCAAGTTGATAGCTAGGTTTTCTGCAAATGTGTGCTGAACTTTTTCAGTAAAACAGAGCAGCAGCCATTTTTTAAATGGCCTACCTTAAAAGCTGGGGGAATGTTTGAGTCAGGGAGACAACTGTTCCATTGGGTTGCTCTGACACATCCAGGCATTAAATGCGCACAGTACCAGTTGCTTTTCAAGCCACATCAGCTTCAGAAGCTTCTGTGTGAACAATGCATCAGAAGCTGCCTTGTACGGATCAGAAGCTGGTTTTCAGAAGTTGACTTTTGTTGACTTCCTTCAGAAGCTGCTTTCAGACTCAGACTTCAGAAGCAGGTCTTCAGATGTTGACTTTCGTTGACTTCCTTCAGAAGCTGCCTTCAGACTCAGACTTCAGAAGCTGCCTTCAGACGCAGTCTTCAGACTCTCACTTCAGGAGCACTACTTCAGGAGCACTTTTCCAGCTTTGCAACTTGCTTCTTAGCTTTCCTTTCTTGCTCTAAGCTTGTTCTTTCATAACCATTATTAGTTACCAATCAATAAACACGTGGTTCTGAAATCACTTAAACAAAGCATTAGCAAATAACCAATTTTCCATTTAACACTTTGTTATCATCAAAACCATAAAGAGAGATAATGTATAAACAATCTCCCCCTTAATTCAGAAGAGATTTGTTTAACACATTTTGTTCCAACATACTCGTCCACACGAATGGTTTCCTCTGGTTCCCGGTGCTAGCCAAGCGATCAGAGGTTAGGGAGAGAAGTGGGGTTTCGGTTTTGCCTTTAGGGTTACACGAAATTGCACACCTGATTTCAGCACTAGAGCTCTATTTATAGAGCTCCTTGCTGCACGAAATCAGCCATCATTGTTGAGCTTCCACAAGCCCATTAACCCATCAGCTTCTGCTAACTAATTAGCGTCAATTGCTAAACGCACCCCATCATATAAGTATTACTTATATTTCTCCTTTTACCGTCCTATTGTGTGTGACCCTATAGGTTCTTGTAACGTTGGCAATAATATTAAATCCCATATTTAATATTATAAACAGTGAGCGGTATCTAGCAACACATCACTGCTACCCAAGTGACAAGAATGTCAAGTGATCTGACGAAACCTTTTCCATGATAATATCTATGTGTACGATTACTCCTTTGTCCTGATATCTTTATTGAACACAAGGCATAGATTGCGTCACCCTTGTTTAGCTCAATATTTATATTTCTTGATCCCGAAATATACTGAATAACGAATAAGTCCAATATCTCATGTTGAGTATTTTGGTGTTGGCTGCATGTTTTGGCAAATCCAATGTGTTGAATAGATGCATCTCCTTATTTAGAACAAGTCTTCAGTTGCAAGTAACTTGATTTGAAGCTGTTCAGAAGCTGAAAAATCCTTCAGAAGCTGAAAGCACCTTCAGACACAATGTAGCACTTCAGAAGCTGAAATGTGAGTGTGATGCCCACGTTGACTTTCGTTGACTTCATCAGAAGCTGGTTTTTCTGAATTGTTTTGGCGCGAATCATGGCGAGATTTAACAAGGATATATCCACGCACATGTCTTCTAGAATGCTGATTGATTTGGTGAAGATTTAATGAAGATTTGGCACGGATTTATGAATGCTCGTATTTTTCTGTTGCAATCTTATGAAGATATTTTCCTGGTTTATTTGTTTCCTTATTGGATCAATCATAATTCAGAAACAAATCTAATTCAGAAGATTTGGTGCATAATTAAGAAACTTGCTGAAGGTTATAAAAGGAGAAGTGCTGCTGCTATTCAAGATACGATTAAGAGAGAAAAATATCAGAGAATTGAGTCTTAGGTTGTGTAAGCTTTAAGCTTTGTCTGTACACCACTCATATGTTCTGAGTTGGTTTAGTTTAATTGAGTTGTAATTCATTCAAAGCTTTTAAGCAAGAATGAAGTTTTTGTATTGAAGTGTGTTCTTCAAAAACTGGGTAGTTTTGTTTCAGAACTGGGTTTAGTTCAAGGGTTGTTCAAGTGGCTGGGTTGCAGTTGCTTGAATAGGAAGTTAGTGGATTCTAATACTCATGCGTGGGTAGAAGTCTGACTAGGTGGAGATTGATTGCTTGGGATAGGAACTGGGAGTCAGTGTCTGAGTCTTAAGGATTAATTCCAATAGTGGATTTCCTTCCTGGATTGGTATCCCCCAGAGTAGGAGGTGTTTACTCCGAACTGGGTTAACAAACCTGTGTGTTCTTTTTATTTCCTGCACTTTTAATTTCTGCTGATTATCTGTTGTTAATTATGCTAAGTATTGGTTCAGAACCAGTTTTATAAGAACCAGTTTACTCATAATTATTGCCCAAGCCAGAAATTTCAATTGGCATCAGAGCAGGCACCCTGCCTGTGTTTTGGGTGAGATCCAGAGTTAATAATGTCTGGCTTTATGGAGAGAGAAGGAGGTTTTGTCAACAGACCACCCCTACTTGATGGCACCAATTATGAGTACTGGAAATCAAGGATGTGTGCATTCTTGAAATCCATTGACAGCAGAACTTGGAAGGCTGTGATTAAAGGCTGGGATCATCCTGTGGTTTTGGACAAAGATGGTAACAAAACTGAGATTCTGAAGCCTGAAGAGGAGTGGACCAAAGCTGAAGATGATCTGTCACATGGAAACTCAAAGGCCTTGAATGCAATTTTCAATGGTGTTGACATGAACATGTTCAGACTCATCAAGCAATGTACTGTGGCAAAGGATGCTTGGGAAATTCTGAAAACCACTCATGAAGGAACCTCTAAGGTTAAGCTATCCAGACTTCAGTTGCTCACAACAAAATTTGAAAACTTGAAGATGTTGGAGGATGAAACTGTTCAGGAGTTTTACATGAATGTGCTGGATATGGCAAATTCCTTTGATTTTCTTGGGGAAAAGATGACAGATGAGAAGTTAGTCAGAAAAATCCTCAGGTCCCTGCCCAGAAGATTTGATATGAAGGTTACAGCCATAGAAGAAGCTCATGACATCACCACCATGAAGGTTGAGGAGCTGATTGGCTCTTTGCTTAATTTTGAGACTGCATTCTGCAAACAGCCTGATAAGAAAGGGAAAGGAGTAGCATTTGTAGTTAATTCAAGAGCTGATGATCAACAAGAGCTTGATGAAGATGAAGATGATTTATCAGAAGATGTAGTGTTGCTGGGAAAACAGTTCAAAAAGATTCTGAAACAGGTGGACAAGAAATCCAAATACAAAGGTCAGAATCTCAGACTCAACAACAATAAGCAACAATCTGAAGAAAGTGGCAAACAATCAAGAGGTGTGCAGTGCTATGAGTGTGAAGGCTATGAACATATCAAAACTGAATGTCCTAATTTTCTCAAGAAACAGAAAAAAAGCCTTGCTGTATCTTGGTCTAATGAGGATAGCTCAGAAGGAGAGGTTGAGAGTAAGTCAGCCAAACATGTTGCTGCTCTTATGGTCTTAGAAGCTTGCTCAAAGTCTGCGCCTGTAGTCTATTCAGAGTCTGAAACTTCATCAGAAACTGAAACTTCATCAGAATCTGAAGCCTGTGATGAAGAATTGATTTTTGAGGAACCAACTGTTTCTTATGAAGAATTGTATCTCAGAAATCAAGAATTGATCAAGTTATTAGACACTGAGAAGGAAACTGTGTGTCAGCTGCAGTCTGAAAGATGTGCTCATATAGGACAGATTGCTGATCTTAATGATGAAGTAACACATTTGAATTCTCAACTTGATCAGATGAAGAAGCAAGTTAGGATGATGAACTCTGGTACTGATAAGTTGGAGGAGATTCTGGATGCTCAGAAACAAGGGAAACATAAGGGTTTAGGATTTGTGGATGAGAGTCTGAACCTCAAGAAGAAAAATCCTGTTAAACAATTTGTACCTGCTTCTGAATCTTATGATTCTATGATTGGGACATCAAAGATGAGATCTCAGATGCAATCTCAGAAGAAAGCTCAGAAGCAAACTCAAATGCAACCTCAGAAGCAGCCTCATAAGCAAATTCAGATGCTGCCTCAAAAGCAACCCCAGAAATTTTTCAGAAACAAAAGAAGAAATCATACTTGGGTTTGTCATCACTGTGGAAAGATGGGGCATATCAAACCATTTTGTTTCAAACTATATGGTTATCCTGAGCACTTTAATCACAAAAGAGTGCAACCAGCTGCAACCAGGAACAATGTTCAGAAGGTGTGGAAGCCTAAAGCTCAGAATGTTGGTCTAATGGCTAATACTTCTCAGAAAGCTTCATCTAAGAAAAAATGGTACTTTGACAGTGGCTGCTCTAGACATATGACTGGGGTTAGTAAATTCCTGGAAAATATAAGACCTTACACCAAGAAAATGTATGTGACTTTTGGTGGTGGAGCAAAAGGAGAAATTCTGGGAATTGGTGACTTGGCCTGTGATGGTTTACCAAAATTGAAGGATGTGTACTTAGTTAAAGGGCTAACTTCAAACCTGATCAGTATCAGTCAATTGTGTGATCAAGACTTGAAAGTAAATTTCAATAAGAAAGAATGTTTGGTAACTGATCAAGAGGGTAATGTTCAGATGAGGGGCTGCAGATCAGAAGATAATTGTTATCTGTGGAAATATGAGGAAGAGGACAAGATCTGTCAAATGCTTGGTCATTTACACATGAAAGTTTTGAAGAATATCAAGTCTGTGCAACCCAAAGTCAAGGTTGATGAACCAGGAATAACAAAGAAACTGGATGATAGTGAATCTGAGGAATTTGCTGCCATCAGACTCTCTGTGCAGAAGGAATTCTTCAAATGTTTGCCTGTACAAGGACTTATAGCAATTACAGCAAGCTGGATGTGAGGAAGAAAGAGTACCTGCCAGTTTTGCTAAGGCTGAGAGTGTTCCTATGTCTAAATCTGAAAATGGGATTATTTTTGCAGATTTTTGTGCAGTTGCTTATTTGATTTCTGTCCCCAATGTGAAATCAGTGCTTTGTCATAATTTTGTGGCTAAAAAGGGGAGAAAAACTTATGTTTAAGATCAGACATGAGCTGTTTAGAGTGTGTGCTGTCAGATTGTAGTGTGGTTCAGAAGTTGCATGTTTTGCTCAGAATTCATAACCAATGCAACATGAGATGTGTTGGTGATATTGAGGGGGAGTACAAGGGTATTATATTCCTGAGTGTTTGTGATCCTGAGGTGTTTCAATATTTCCAGAATTTTTCAGAAGTTACTTTTTTTATAAGTTACTGCAGTTCAGAATTAAGGGGGAGTTTTTATGGAGTAATGTTGCATGCTGAGTTGCAGGGGTAGTGTTGTGAAGCTTCAGGAGTATTTTAAGGAGTATTTTTGTGATGATCAGGAGTTGATCAGTGACTGTGTTTTGTGTGCTTCAAGTTGATCAGAAGCTGCAATGTGTGTATCAGTGTTCAGAAGCTGAAACTGATTAGTTTTTAATGTGAACATAGCTTAAATCCGCTGCTAATCTCTTTGCTATGTTATATATTTGTGGAGTTCTTCATTGCTGAGATAGTTTTATGGGAGATTGAAGAGTTTGTCATGTGTGAACATTGGTTTTAGCCAAAAATTTGCCAAAGGGGGAGATTGTTGAGTATTTTGGTGTTGGCTGCATGTTTTGGCAAATCCAATGTGTTGAATAGATGCATCTCCTTATTTAGAACAAGTCTTCAGTTGCAAGTAACTTGATTTGAAGCTGTTCAGAAGCTGAAAAATCCTTCAGAAGCTGAAGCACCTTCAGACGCAATGTAGCACTTCAGAAGCTGAAATGTGAGTGTGATGCCCGCGTTGACTTTCGTTGACTTCATCAGAAGCTAGTTTTTCTGAATTGTTTTGGCTCGAATCTTGGCGAGATTTAACAAGGATATATCCACGCACATGTCTTCTAGAATGATGATTGATTTGGTGAAGATTTAATGAAGATATGGCACGGATTTATGAATGCTCGTATTTTTCTGTTGCAATCTTATGAAGATATTTTCCTGGTTTATTTGTTTCCTTATTGGATCAATCATAATTCAAAAACAAATCTAATTCAGAAGATTTGGTACATAATTAAGAGACTTGCTGAAGGTTATAAAAGGAGGAGTGCTGCTGCTATTCAAGATACGATTAAGAGAGAAAAATATCAGAGAATTGAGTCTTAGGTTGTGTAAGCTTTAAGCTTTGTCTGTACACCACTCATATGTTCTGAGTTGGTTTAGTTTAATTGAGTTGTAATTCATTCAAAGCTTTTAAGCAAGAATGAAGTTTTTGTATTGAAGTGTGTTCTTCAAAAACTGGGTAGTTTTGTTTCAGAACTGGGTTTAGTTCAAGGGTTGTTCAAGTGGCTGGGTTGCAGTTGCTTGAATAGGAAGTTAGTGGATTCTAATACTCATGCGTGGGTAGAAGTCTGACTAGGTGGAGATTGATTGCTTGAGATAGGAACTGGGAGTCAGTGTCTGAGTCTTAAGGATTAATTCCAATAGTGGATTTCCTTCCTGGATTGGTATCCCCTAGAGTAGGAGGTGTTTACTCCGAACTGGGTTAAAAAACCTGTGTGTTCTTTTTATTTCCTGCACTTTTAATTTCTGCTGATTATCTGTTGTTAATTATGCTAAGTATTGGTTCAGAACCAGTTTTATAAGAACTAGTTTACTCATAATTATTGCCCAAGCCAGAAATTTCATCTCATATTGACTTAATTCGGCATGGCCATACATTTTTCCTGTCATATTTCATCAAGAGGCCTAAAGATATATCTCCTGTTATGAAGGAGGGACAAATCCCATCTAGGACACTCATGTCCCTCAGCATGATTCGTCGAGTGCCCATTAACCAACGTTATAGTTATCTTGTTACAGATAACGTTTGAATGGCAATAAAACACTTGAGTCCACATCTAGGGATCACAGTGGTTTTAGGTCTAAGAGTGATATACACTATTATCATTATGAGAATAACTTATGACGATTTCATAACATACTATGTAGTATTCTCACGATGGGTCAATCCAGTATAAATATTACTCCTAATACTCATACCTATGTATAGACTTAATATCTCATATTCATGACCCATGAGATATGGTCATCAGTCTACATACATAATAGTCTCCAGGCTTTATTATTATCCCAATTCATATTAAAGCTTGACTACGGATACCTTTTAAGAATAGTGTTCTTTCTGTTGATGTAATCTCATGATTAAGTCACACTTAATATTCCATCACATGAACCAACTATTCTAGGGACTTTATTTATCTTATAACAAGTGTAATAAAGAACGCCATGTTTTATTTAATAATAAATGTCATGATACATATGAAAAGTTTAACATAAACTATAGGCCTCTAGGGCTTACACCAACACCTTTTTCTTTTCCACCTTTGTTATTCCAATACAAATTGAAATTTAAAATATTGGTTATTGTTGATTTTCTTCTTGATTTTAGAATTTAAAGGTGTTTGATTTTGTTTGCTACTAAGATTGGTTGTTGTTTGTTATTGTTGATTGATGGTTGCTACTATTATTACTAGGTTTGAATGTTCATTAATTTTTTTGTTTGTTGATTGTTGGTAATTGAATTTTAAAACTGCAATCTTATTTATTGAATTGGCTTAATTGAATAGGATTATAGGATTAGAGGACCATATAAGATGGATTTTTCAACTTATGCATATGTCATGCCACTTTGTTAGTGTTTATTAAATTGTTCTTGTTTGCTACGAAGGCTTTGTTAGTGTTATGTTTAACTAAGAAGGCTTATCCCCAACCTCCTCTTTCACAAAAACATTTGTTGAAGCAAAAATCTTTTTGATGAATGTTTTAATGATAACAAACCTCGTGGAATAAATGATAAATTTTATGAATGGTGATCTACTGATGTTTGCACTTGAATTTTTGTTAAAAGAACAGGAATCACATAAGTGGACAAGCTAGAAGTCACTCACAAGAATAAGTGCATCATATGTACTCAACAATGAAAGAATGACTATATCATCAGTTGAAACAACAATATCAAATCTCCATGAAGATTCATAGCTCAAGAATCAAGGTAGAAGAACCTGAATCATGATGGAAGAACTTTGAAATTCTGGCCAGGCAAAACTTAAGAGATAAACGCAGGTTCTGAACCAACAGGTTCTGAACAGAACTTAGCAGGGCACAATAAATCGCAAAACAGAGCACAAGTAAACACAATACAAGAGCAGAAAATAAAGTGCAGGAAAGCTAAAGAACACACAAGGTTTGTTAACCCAGTTCGGAGTAAACACCTCCTACTCTGGGGGATACCAATCCAGGAAGGAATTCCACTATAGGAATTAATCCTTATGACTCAAGACACTGACTCCCAGTTCCCAGCCTAAGCAATTAACTTCCTCCTAGTCTTGAATTCTACCCAACACGTTGAGTATTAGAGACCACTAACTTCCTATTCAAGTAACAAACCTGTTACTGAAACCCTTAATCAAAAACACTCTGTTTTTCAGAAAACTTCAAAAACACAACTTCATTCGTACCTAGAGGCTTAGAATGAATTACAACTCAATAACAATCCTAAACCAACTCAAAGCATATGAGTGGCGTACAAATAAAGCTAAAAGCTTAAAAACTCTAAGACTCTTTTCTCTGAATTTTTCTCTCTAATTCGTATCTTGAATAGCAGCAGCCCTCCTCCTTATATAGCCTTCAGTCTTGCAAAATAAAACTAATCTTCTGATTTGATTTGTTACTGAAATAAGATTGGTCCAATAATGTAACAAATAAAACTGTACTGAATCTTTTAAAGATTATAACAGGAAAATATGAATTTCATATCTTTGAACCAAATCTTCAATAAAATCTTCTTCAAATAAATCAGCATTCTAGAAGCAATACGCGTGAATAATTCCTTGATCAATCTTGCAAAGATTCATGCCAAAACAATTCTGAAAACCCAGCTTCTGATGAGGTCAACAAAAGTCAACGCTGAACTTCAGAACCTGAATCAGCTTCTGAAGTGCTACAGTGCTTCTGATGAGCATTCAGCTTCTGATGTAATTTTGAGCTTCTGAACAGCTTCAAAATAAAAGACTTCCAACTGAAGAAATGTTCTACATCTGGAGATGCTTCTATTCAATACCTTGGTTTTGCCAAACAATGCAGCCAACACCAAAAAACTCAACAATCTCCCCCTTTGGCAAATTTTTGGCTAAAACCATCCAAGTTCTTCAATCTCCCATAAAATCAACTCAGCAATGAAGAACTCCACAATAAAATACATCATAGCAATTAGTTTAGGCAGCGGATTCAGCTATGTTAAACAACAGCTTCAGCTTCTGACTCCTGAATCATGGTATCAGAGCTACTTCAAGGTATCAGAGCTACTGATCAACTCCTGATCATCACACACACTCCCCCTGCAACTCAACATACACTCAGCATACATCAAACTCCCCCTTACTTCTGAATTTATGGTATCAGAGCATATCAGAGCCAACACATCAGGAGCTGCACACAATTGTTCTTCAGGACCATACCTCAGGATCACAGAAACACTCAGGACCATAACAATCTTGTACTCCCCCTGAGACACATACTCCCCCTCAATAACATCTTGACAGCTCTTGTTATATTTGTTCTGAACTCTGAGCTTCACAAATAACTTCTGAACAACACTGAAAGCTGAATTTAAACTAATTCTCTGAGCAGGAGCAGCAACACTTGGTATCAGAAACAACACATTACATAAGATTTTCTCCCCCTTTTTAGCCACAAAATTATGACAACCTTCAGACTTCAAATAGGGATTAAAATCAGAACAAGTAACACAGATCTTAGAAACAACTTCAGACTCAGATTTAGATTCAGGATCACACTTAGCACAGGCACAACTGACAGGTACTCTAGCTTCCTCACATCCAGTTTGCAGTAATTGCTATAACTCTTCATGCAAACACACTCCTAACTTGCTCCTTAAGTTTTCAAACTGCCTAGCATCCAAGGCCTTTGTGAATATGTCAGCAACTTGTTCTTCAGTAGCTACATGTTCCAGCTGAATGACTTTATCCTCCACAAGGTTTCTGATATAATGATGTCTGATGTCTATGTGTTTGGTTCTGCTGTGCTGAATTGGATTCTTAGAGATGTTGATCGCACTCAAGTTGTCACAAAATAAGGTCATAGTGCCTTGTTTCATATTGTACTCCTCCAGCATCTGTTTCATCCAAACCAGTTGTGAGCAACTACTCCCAGCAGCAATGTACTCAGCTTCAGCAGTTGACAATGACACACAGTTTTGCTTCTTGCTAAACCATGAAATTAAGTTATTTCCCAAAAAGAAACAACCTCCTGAGGTGCTTTTCCTGTCATCAGCACTTCCAGCCCAGTCAGCATCACAATATCCCATCAGTTCAGAACTTGAACTATGAGAATACATGATTCCATAGTCACTTGTGCTATTAACATATTTCAGAATCCTCTTCACTTGTGTCAAATGACTCATCTTAGGATCAGCTTGATATCTTGCACATACTCCAACAGCATAAGTGATATCAGGTCTGCTTGCAGTTAAATACAATAGGCTCCCAATCATGCTTCTGTACTGACTTTGGTCTACTGAAACTCCATCTTCATCCTTAGTTAACTTCAGGTGAGTAGCAGCTGGTGTCCTCTTGTGAGCAGCAGATTCCATTCCAAACTTCTTCACTATGTTCTTGGCATACTTACTTTGAGAAATGAAGATTGTATCTTCCATTTGTTTGACTTGTAATCCAAGAAAGTAAGTCAGTTCACCAACTAAACTCATTTCAAACTCTGATTGCATTTGCTGAACAAACAGTTTGACCATCTTCTGAGACATTCCTCCAAACACAATATCATCCACATAAATCTGAGCAATCATCAGACTCCCATTTTCATCTTTCACAAACAAAGTCTTATCAGAACCTCCTTTTCTGTAACCTTGAGCCACAAGAAATTGAGTCAGTCTGTCATACCATGCTCTTGGTGCTTGTTTCAATCCATATAAAGCTTTCTTTAACTTGTACACATGTTCTGGAAACTTAGGATCCACAAAACCCTTAGGTTGTTCAACATATACCTCTTCTTGTAAGTATCCATTTAGAAATGCACTCTTCACATCCATCTGGAAAAGCTTGAACTTGAGAATGCAGGATACTCCCAACAGTAATCTTATGGACTCTAGTCTGGCCACAGGTGCAAATGTCTCATCAAAATCAAGTCCCTCAACTTGAGTATAACCCTGAGCAACCAACCTTGCCTTGTTTCTGACTACAGTACCATTTTCATCTGTTTTATTCTTGAATATCCACTTAGTGCCAATCACATTCAACCCTTCAGGTCTAGGAACCAGATCCCATACTTCACTCCTTTTGAATTGATTCAACTCATCTTGCATAGCTTCAATCCAAAATTCATCAGTCAAGGCTTCTTTCACATTTTTAGGTTCAAACTTTGACACAAAGCATGAATCAGTAGCAGCTGGTTCTGATCTCCTGGTTCTGACCCCTTGATCCAAACTCCCAATGATAAGCTCCTTAGGATGATCTTTCTGAACTCTAATTGATGGAACTTTATTGGTAGGATCATGTTCTGGATGCACATCTGCTTCTTCAGACTCTGGATGAATTTCTGCTTCTGAAGTTTGTTCTTCTGATGTTTCAGACTCTGGAACAACTTCAGACTCACTTCTATTTTTCTCAGCAGTCAGATCATCAATTACCACATTAATGGACTCCATCACAACCTTGGTTCTGGATTTAAACACCCTGTAAGCTCTGCTGTTCACTGAATAACCCAGGAATATGCCCTCATCAGACTTAGGATCCAGCTTTCTCCTATTTTCTCTATCAGCCAAAATATAGCATCTGCTCCCAAAAACATGGAAATATTTGACTGTAGGCTTTCTTCCTTTCCACAATTCATACAGAGTTGATGTAGTACCCTTCTTCAAAGTGACTCTGTTGTGTATGTAACATGCAGTGTTCATTGCTTCAGCCCAGAACATATATGGCAACTTCTTAGCATGCAGCATAACCCTTGCACATTCTGCTAAAGTCCTATTCTTCCTCTCAACTACACCATTTTGCTGAGGTGTGATAGGTGCAGAAAACTCATGTTTTATACCTTCAGAAGCACAAAATTCTGAAAAGCTCTTGTTTTCAAATTCTTTGCCATGGTCACTTCTGATTCTGACAATACCACAGTCCTTCTCTCTTTGTAATTGAGTACATAAGTCTTTAAACACTTCAAAAGTATCAGACTTCTCTCTAACAAAGTTGATCCATGTGAATCTTGAGTAGTCATCTACCATTACAAAAGCATACCTCTTTCCTCCAATACTTTCTACTTGCATAGGCCCCATTAAATCCATATGAACAAGTTCTAGTACTTTAGTAGTTACCTGGTGAACTAATCTGGGATGAGACTTTCTTGTTTGTTTTCCAATTTGACAATCACCACAAACATTGTCCTCATTGATCTTCAGATTAGGCACACCTCTGATAGCTTCAGTACTTAGGATTTTCTTCATGCCTTTTAAGTGCAAATGTCCCAGTTTCTGGTGCCAGAGTTTGACTTCCTCTTCTGAGCTCATAAGACAAGAAGTAAGACTTCTTTCTTCTTCAGAAACCCACAAGTAACAGTTGTCTTTGGATCTGCAGCCTCTCATCTGAATCTTATCTTCCTGATCAGTAACAATACATTCTAGCTTGTTGAAATTAACCTTCAATTCTTGATCACAAAGCTGGCTGATACTGATTAGATTAGAGGTTAGTCCTTCCACTAATAGCACATCATTAAGTCTGGGCAACCCTTCTCTGATCAAATCACCAATACCCAGAATCTGACCTTTTACACCATCTCCAAACGTCACATAACTTCTGGAGTATGATCTGATATTGCTCAGCAGCTTCTTCACACCAGTCATGTGCCTTGAACACCCACTATCAAAATACCAGTCTTCTTTTGAAGTTGCTCTCAAAGAAGTGTGAGCTATAAGGCCTACATTCTGAACTTTGGGCTTCCACACCTTCTGAACATTGTGTCTGGGGGCAGCTGGTTGCACTCTTCTATATTGAAAATGCTCAGGATAGCCGTAAAGTTTGAAGCAGAATGGTTTGATATGCCCTTTCTTTCCACAATGATGACAGACCCATGGATGATTCCTCCTCCTTCTGTTTCTGAAAGATTTATGGGGTTGCTTCTGAGGTAGCATCTGACCATGCTTCTGACTTTGCATCTGAGCATGCTTCTGACCTTGCATCTGAACATGCTTCTGAGGTCTCTTCTCTGATGTTCCAGCCATAGAATCATGAGTTTGAGTAGCAGGAACAAAACTCATCTGTTTAGGAATCTGAGTCTGATCAACAAAACCTAAACCTGTTTTTCCTTGTTGCTGATTCCCCAAAATGTCCTCCAACTTATCAGTAGCAGAGTTCAACATCTTCACTTGCTTCTTCATTTGATCAAGTTGGGAGTTCAGTTGATTCACTTCTTCTTTTAAATCTGAATTCTGCACTAACAGTTCACCTTTTTCAGCCTCCAGTTGTAGAATAGTTTCCTTCTGATCCAAAACTTGTTTGCAAACCTCAGCACTTCTGGTATACAGCTTCTTGTAGTTATCAGCTAGTTCATCATATGAGGTTTTAGCAGCTTCAGACACAGATGAGGCTTCAGACTCTGAGTCAGACTCTGAAAAAGTCTCAGACTCTAAAGCAGGTTCCTTTTTCAAGATAGCTCCTGACCTCACTACCAGACCAGTATCACACATACCAGATTCACTATCATCATCTTCTTCAGAACCATCATCAGACCATGCAACAGCTAGGCTTTTCTTCTGCTTCTTAAGAAAAGTAGGACACTCAGTTTTGATATGTCCATAACCTTCACACTCATAGCACTGCACACCTTTGGCTTGGTTACTTTTCTCCTCAGACTTGGTCTTCTTCTCATCAGTTTGTTGCTTTTTGTTATTGAATCTGAAGTTCTGACCTTTGGCTTTGGCTTTTCTGTTAACATTCTTCAGAATCTTGTTGAATTGTTTTCCCAGCAACACAAGAGCTTCTGATAAGTCATCCTCTTCAGACTCTTGTTGATCATCAGCTTCAGAATTCACACTAAAAGCTACACCTTTTCCTTTCTTCTCAGTCTGTTTACAAAAGGCAGTTTCAAAGTTGAGCAATGACCCAATCAGCTCCTCAAGCTTCATAGTTGTAATATCATGGGCCTCTTCAATTGCTGTTACCTTCATATCAAACCTCCTGGGCAGGGACCTGAGGATTTTTCTGACTAACTTCTCATCAGACATCTTTTCACCAAGAGAGTCAAATGAATTTGCCATATCCAGCATATTCATGTAAAAATCCTGAATGGATTCATCTTCCTTCATCTTCAGGTTCTCAAATTTGGTGGTCAGCAGCTGCAATCTGGACATCTTTACCTTAGAAGTTCCTTCATGAGTGGTCTTCAGAATTTCCCAAGCATCCTTAGCCACAGTACATTGTTTGATAAGTCTGAACATGTTCTGATCAACACCATTAAAGATAGCATTTAAAGCTTTTGAATTTCCCAATGACAGATCAT
Source organism: Medicago ruthenica (assembly GCA_018208015.1). NCBI lineage: Eukaryota > Viridiplantae > Streptophyta > Magnoliopsida > Fabales > Fabaceae > Medicago > Medicago ruthenica. The sequence goes on along the minus strand of CM031376.1, from coordinate 4,056,580 downwards.
CTTCAGCTTTGGTCCATTCCTCCTCAGGCTTCAGAACCTCAGTCTTGTTACCATCTTTGTCTGTATACACAGGATGATCCCAGCCTTTAATCACAGCTTTCCAAGTCCTGCTGTCAATAGACTTTAGAAAAGCACACATCCTTGACTTCCAATACTCATAGTTTGTGCCATCTAGTAGGGGTGGTCTATTGACATAGCCTCCTTCTCTATCCATGCTTGCCAGAAATAAACTCCTCTGGATCTCACCCAATTTACAGGCAGGGTGCCTGCTCTGATGCCAATTGAAATTCTGGCCAGGCAAAACTTAAGAGATAAACGCAGGTTCTGAACCAACAGGTTCTGAACAGAACTTAGCAGGGCACAATAAATCGCAAAACAGAGCACAAGTAAACACAATACAAGAGCAGAAAATAAAGTGCAGGAAAGCTAAAGAACACACAAGGTTTGTTAACCCAGTTCGGAGTAAACACCTCCTACTCTGGGGGATACCAATCCAGGAAGGAATTCCACTATAGGAATTAATCCTTATGACTCAAGACACTGACTCCCAGTTCCCAGCCTAAGCAATTAACTTCCTCCTAGTCTTGAATTCTACCCAACACGTTGAGTATTAGAGACCACTAACTTCCTATTCAAGTAACAAACCTGTTACTGAAACCCTTAATCAAAAACACTCTGTTTTTCAGAAAACTTCAAAAACACAACTTCATTCGTACCTAGAGGCTTAGAATGAATTACAACTCAATAACAATCCTAAACCAACTCAAAGCATATGAGTGGCGTACAAATAAAGCTAAAAGCTTAAAAACTCTAAGACTCTTTTCTCTGAATTTTTCTCTCTAATTCGTATCTTGAATAGCAGCAGCCCTCCTCCTTATATAGCCTTCAGTCTTGCAAAATAAAACTAATCTTCTGATTTGATTTGTTACTGAAATAAGATTGGTCCAATAATGTAACAAATAAAACTGTACTGAATCTTTTAAAGATTATAACAGGAAAATATGAATTTCATATCTTTGAACCAAATCTTCAATAAAATCTTCTTCAAATAAATCAGCATTCTAGAAGCAATACGCGTGAATAATTCCTTGATCAATCTTGCAAAGATTCATGCCAAAACAATTCTGAAAACCCAGCTTCTGATGAGGTCAACAAAAGTCAACGCTGAACTTCAGAACCTGAATCAGCTTCTGAAGTGCTACAGTGCTTCTGATGAGCATTCAGCTTCTGATGTAATTTTGAGCTTCTGAACAGCTTCAAAATAAAAGACTTCCAACTGAAGAAATGTTCTACATGTGGAGATGCTTCTATTCAATACCTTGGTTTTGCCAAACAATGCAGCCAACACCAAAAAACTCAACAAACTTACATCACAAGCTACACAAGAATGTGCTTGAAGTTATGTGACAAAACTCACATTGAGTATTGTGTTATATGAATTGAAGATCCACCATGAGAAAACAAGATAAAAGGAAATATGCATACAAGTTATGAAGATTCTCAGAACCTCCTCAAAGTGTCATACTTCCAAAGCTTCTAAAGATAAGAAGTTCAGAGTTCAGAATGTTCATATGAATAGAGTTCATAAAGTTCATATGAATGGAGTTCATAATGATCATGAACATTAACCTAGAATATTTCCAAGGATTACTTCATAGATCAACAAGAATATTAAAGTCATTTGTTACAAACAATGATGAATTAAATGCAAAGAAATATTCTTTAGGACTTCAAAGAAAGAATCATCTTGTTTGTCAAAACAAAAGATCTCTCATTTATATGATTGACGTATATTTGAATGGAATAAACAACAGCCTTCATAAGGTTTAGAATGTTTAAGAACATCAGAATGTTCAGCATAAAGTACAACCGTTAAAAAGGAAGGAACCCAGAAGAAACATTCTGAAGTTCATATGTATGAACCCAGAAGAAGTTCAGAAGGTTGTTTAGAAGGTTGCTCAGAAGGTTCGTTAGAGCAAACCCAAAATTCAATGTCCACACCAAGAACATACAAGAACAGATGTGATATGAACATATCATATGTAGAAAAAGATTTCGACTTTGGATCTAGAAATCATTAAAGACATCTATGGTGATTAAAGGATTAATGGACTTTGATAGTTCTTGGTATTTAATATGTGTTCTTGAGTGATTAACTAAGACAGGAACAAAGTATGAACCATACCAAGATAAAAGGAATCAAAGATCATTAAGAATAAAGAACTCAGTCAGAGTTTAGAAAGTTGAACAAGAGTTCAGAAGGTTGGACATAGTTCAAAAGCTTGGACATAGTTCAGAAGCTGGAACACAGTTCAGAAGCTGGGACATTGTTCAGAAGCTGGAACATTGTTCAGAAGCTTGGTCATAAGGTTGTTCTTATGGATATAAAAAACAAGCCCAGAAATTCATGAACATTCAAGGCTCACGTGACATAAATGAGATGCCCAGAAAAGTACAATAACTTGGATCAATCAAGAAGTTATGGCATCTATTTGGAATAAAGGCAAAAAGCATATTCATTGTTCATTGAAGACTTATGAACAATTAAAGTACAAAACATTAGGAATATTTCTCTTGGAATATCATCCTAAATGTTGTACATACTGCATTTCATTGATGTTTTACTATTAGGATTTGATTACATCAAATGGAAGTCTTACAAATCATCCTAAGTAAAACAAAAGAACATTCTGAAGTTCAGAAAGTTCAATATTGCACATGCTTTATTTCTGACAGCACAGTAAAGTGGTTGGAAATGTAAAGCAAAAGCAAGATTACAATCTCCAAGTCAGAATTAATAAGATTTTGACACATAAGGGAGTTGGTACAGTACAAGACCAGCAAAATCCCCTAAAGCATGGGCATGAAGTGATAGTTCCACTTTATCTGTCCTGCACTGTTTCCAAGGCAAATTTGGGAAAGTATTATCCAGCAACATTCTGATGTATGTGTTAAAGTCACTGCTTATGGATAATGCCCATAAAATCATATGAGACGCATATGATGAGCCCATAAACTCATATCTTCATCCATACATGATGAACCCAGATGAAGATCATCAAGAATACAACAACGTTCTGAAGTATTCTCAAGAACACAACAACATTCTAAAGTTCAGAATGTTCACCCAGATTTTCAAGTAAAAGTTAGTGGGGCCCAGGACACATGGCACAACACCATTGGTCACCCTCCAACGGCTACAAGAGACCAATAACTCTATAAATAGAAGTGAAAGGCTCAGCATTACTTACACCATTGCAAAGCATACAAGAAAACATCTAAAAAATGTTTGAAGCTTTAGCATTTCGAATTGATCATCACTGAGATTTCAAATTGTCTCTTAAAGTGTAAATCAATTCTCTTTTATCTTGTTAAAGATAATTTCTCCCTCCTTTCTTCTCTTCTGATTGTCTTCATCTTAACTACATTTCTTAAAAACTCCAATCAATTGTAAAGAGCAAATCTCATCTAGCTTTAAGGGTATTAAAGTCTAGGTTGAGTAACATAGTGCAAGGTCTGGTGTGACTTAGCACAGAAAATTGAGAGCCTACTGAGGCTTAGAGAATACAGGTTGTAAATGTTCCAAGGGAACAAGATTGTACGGTGCAGGATTTGAGAGGTTATTTCAAGCATCATAGTGGAAACTCTCACAAGATTGTGAGGAGTGGACTAACCCACATTGGGTGAACCACTATAAAACTCTATGTGTCTTTCTTCTCTATCCCTTTACTATTTATTTTCAGCATAAATGTTTAATTTCAGTTTACACACCATTATCACTTTGTTCATTATTTATTACACTAACAGTTCTGAACGTACTTCAGAACGTTCTGAACTTAACCAAGTTTTTATTTCTTCCAAGTATCAACTTGAGAATGATTTACCACAAGTACAGGTTAAATTTAAAAAGGGTCACAATTCAAACCCCCCTTTCTTGTGACTATTATTTCCACTTCAATTGGTATCAGAGCTCTGCCTCTTTGGTTTGAGCACTTAACAATGTATGAGGAAAAGATCCAGAAAGACGTGATGTCAAAATCTGCAAATCAAAGTACATGTCACATATGCAACAATGTGGGATTTTTCAAAACTAGACGTCCTCTGAACAAGAAAATGCAAAGATGGCATCCGGAGATGACTTTGAAGAAAAAGAAGAGGTCAATACATGAGTAAAGACAAACACAGAAAGTGAAGAGGTAATAAATTCTAATCCTTATCTTTTATGTAAAGTGTTTAATAATATTTCATATGACTCATGCATTTCATCTTAAAAGTATGAACTTTTTAAAATAATAACTTTTCTGAAATAAAAAAAAAGTGAAACTATTAATCTTGAATGAGAGATATCTTAAAACCATTCAAAAATTGCAACACTCTTATTTTAAAATGTTTGAGAAACATAAGATTCTCAATGAGCAAAAAAAGTTGTAAGATTTAGAAAATTCTAAATTATTGAAACAAAATGTTATTTTGAAAAGGGAAGTAAAAATTTGAAAAAGGACATAACCAACTTTCTGAAGTCAGTTAAGATTTTTTAAAAAAAAAGGGCTGGTTTAGGATTCAGAACCTCTCACAAACAAAAGTGAGAAGGTAAATGAAAAATGTTCATTTGGCAAAAGAATTTAACACTATGAATTTGTATGTTTTTTTTTTTATAAAAAGAAACTTGAGAAAAATCTTCATTTCAAAAAGACATTTTATCCTAGATTAGAATACTCTCGTAAGATGAGAAAGTTAACTGAAATGGATTAAATTGACTAACAGAAACATATTTGAAGGACCAAAATGAAAAAATTTAGAGTTATGAAACCAAAATAAAAATAAAAAATAAATTAAGGGACCAAACGTTCAATTAAACCTTAGATAATTTAAGTTGTCTCGGATAATTTGACACAAATAATTTGACGAATAATTTGACACAAATTACAATAGTAAAGAGGATATCTATTATAAAATGGAGTAGTATTGATTGATTTGCCTTAAAAAAAAAGTCATTGAAATTTCATATTTACTAAAAAAATGATACAATTGGCAATTTATTTACCAAAAAATGTGTGGGCAGTCTCATACCATATGGCCCACAAGAAGCAATGCGTGAAATTTCTTATTTACAAATCATTGAAATTTCAACGCGTGATTGACTTATAAGGCAATCAATTACTCACTCCGTTTGTCTCTTTTGAAGAAAATTTTTGTTTTTAATTAACTGTCATTTTTAAAGTTCAATGTAAAATTAAATGTTGTTTTACCAATATTACCTTTAGTTATTTATTGCGGAGAAAGAAATATATTAAATGAGATATTAAATGAATAAGGTCATTATAGTAAAAGTATAACTTATTGCATCAAAAAGTAGTAACATTTATTGATTGTATTAGTTTGTGTAAAATGTCAAAAAGTGACAATTAAAAATGAACGGAGGGAGTATTATCTTAAAGAAAGTGCCACGAAATCAAACGCTTAAATTCCCAGTCCATAATATTAATATATGCTTTTTTTTAAGTCATAGATTCACGTTGCCATATTGTAACCAAAAAAAAGATTCACGTTGCCATATCCAATCCTCTAAACACTTGGTATATTCAGATGGCTAGCATCTCTGAGCAGTAGGATCTCTCATTCACCAAAAATGTTAAAAAACTATTTTACGAAACACTTAAATTAACGTATCAACTATCAGTCATCATCACTTATAATCTATCAGCTACCTTATCAGTTATCCGTTATTTTTATTAAATAGAGTTTAAATGGAATGCTCAGTTTATATTAAAAAATGAAAAGAAGGTGCCATTATGAAAAGTAAAAAGAAGCGATTATGAAAAGTAGGCGAGGAATTAACGCTTTAATGTTATATATTCCATTCAATTATGAAAAGAAGGTGCCACGAAATGGACGCTTAAAGTTCGTTGTTGATAATATATGCTTTGCTTTGAGTATACTCCAAATCCATTCAAGTGATAGATTCACGTTGTCCAATTAACTCATCTAAACATTTAGCTTATTCAAATGGCTAGCAGCAGCAACTCATCTTTAGCTCTTGTGAGTTCTTCAAGGAGAAATTATTATGATGTGTTTGTCACCTTTAGAGGTGAAGATACTCGCAACAATTTCACTGATTTTCTTTTTGATGCCCTTGAAACAAAAGACATTTTTGTATTTCGGGATGACACTAATCTTCAAAAAGGTGAATTCATTGGATCTGAGCTTTTTCGAGCAATCGAAGGATCTCAGGTTTTTGTAGCAGTCTTCTCAAGAAACTATGCTTCCTCAACATGGTGTTTGCAATAATTAGAAAAAATATGTGAATGCGTTAAGGGATCAGGAAAACATGTTCTTCCTATTTTCTATGATGTTGATCCTTCTGAGGTGCGAAAGCAAAGCGGAATTTATGGTGAAGCATTTGTCAAACATGAACAAAGATTCCAACAAGACTCTCAGAAGGTGTCAGGATGGAGGAAAGCTCTAGAACAAGTGGGGAGTATCTCTGGTTGGGACCTACGTGATAAGTAAGTAATTTATAGTTTTTTTGCCTCTGGAACAAATATTTGGAGTTCAAACTATTTTTTTTTTGTTTTTGTACGTGATCAAATAATGCTAGTGAAAAACTTTTTGAACTTTCAGGCCACAAGCTAGAGAGATTAAAAATATTGTTCAAAAGATAATGAATATATTGGAGTGCAAATCTTCATGTGTTTCAAAAGATTTAGTTGGGCTTGATTCTCCAATAGAAGCATTAAAAAATCATTTGCTTTTGGACTCGATTGATGGTGTTCGTGTTACAGGAGTTTGTGGAATGGGAGGAATAGGGAAGACAACCGTTGTTATGGCTTTATATGACCAAATATGTCATCAATTTAGTGCATCCTGTTTTATTGATGATGTAACCAAAATTTATAGATTACATGATGGTCCACTCGATGCACAAAAACAAATCCTATTTCAAACTCTCGGCATAGAACACCATCAAATATGCAATCGTTACAGTGCAACTGATTTGATACGACGTAGGTTACGTAGTGAAAAGGCCCTTCTGATTCTTGATAATGTGGATCAAGTTGAACAATTGGAAAAAATAGGTGTGCATCGTGAATGGTTAGGTGCAGGTAGTAGAATTATTATCATTTCTAGAGATGAACATGTATTGAAAACTTATGGAGTGGATGTAGTTTACAAAGTTCCTCGATTGGATTTTAATGAAGCTCGCATGTTATTTTGTCGAAAAGCTTTCAAAGATGAGAAAATTATTATGAGTAATTATCAAACTTTGGCATATGAGATTCTGAATTATGCGAAAGGTCTACCACTAGCAATTACAATATTGGGCTCATTTTTGTTTGGTCGTAATGTGACTGAATGGAAGAGTGCATTGGCTAGTTTGAGAGAAAATCCAGATAATGATGTCATGGATGTGCTGCAATTAAGCTTTGATGGGCTAAAGCATATGGAAAAAGAAATATTTCTTCACATTGCTTGTTTTTTCAACGATTCGTCCGAGCACTATGCTAAAAACATTCTAAATTGTTGTGGATTTCAAGCTGATATTGGATTAAGAGTTCTCATTGATAAATCACTTATAAGCATTAATCAGTATACATATGCTATTTATCGAAGGATGATTGTAATGCATTCTTTGTTAGAAGAGCTAGGCAGAAAAATTGTGCAAGAAAATTCAAGCAAAGAGCAAAGAAAGTGGAGCAGGGTGTGGTCCAGAAAAGAACTCTACAATGTTAAGATGGAGAAAATGGTAAAGTTGCTCTTTAGAAATAAAAAAACTTATTTCCATTTTTATAAAAAAAAAATATTGGCCGTAATTTATTTTTTCTGTTATTTTTTGCGATGCTTTAGGAAAAGCATGTTGAAGCCATAGTTTTGAATTATGGAGTTGATGAGGTTATAAACGCTGAACAATTGTCAAAAATGAGTAATCTTAGATTGCTCGTCATCCGTTACAGTTTAAATATCTATGGAAAAACAAGATTCCCAAGTTGTCTTTCAAACAAATTAAGATATGTTGAGTGGTATGAATATCCTTTCATGTATTTGCCATCAAGTTTTCACCCCAATGAACTTGTAGAATTGATCTTGAAGAGTAGCAACATCAAAAAACTATGGAAAAACAAGAAGGTACTATAAATTCTCTTATTACTAATGTTTATCTTCAAAATATAAACAAATTCGAAACAATTTTCTTATAATCAAAGTAATGGCTCTATTTTTGTTGGTTTTTCATGTCACAGCATCTGCCCAATTTGAGAAAATTGGATCTAAGTGGCTCCATGCTAGAAAAGATAATCGATTTTGGAGAGTTCCCGAATCTTGAGTGGTTAAATTTGGAAGGATGTAAAAACCTTGTTGAGTTGGATCCAACTATTGGACTTCTAAGAAAGCTTGTTTACTTGAATTTAAAAGATTGCAGAAATCTAGTGAGCATACCCAACAACATATTTGGTCTTAGCTCTCTTGTAAATCTAAATATGTGTCGCTGTTACAAAGTGTTTAACAATTCAAGGATCCTGTTAAGTGAAAGTGTCCTCAAATCGAGAAACACGTATTTGTTGCCATCCTTGCATAGATTATATTGTTTGCGTGAAGTTGACATTAGCTTTTGCCATCTAAGCCAAGTGCCTGATTCAATTGAATGTTTATGCTCGCTAGAAAGATTAAATTTAGGGGGAAACGATTTTGTGACACTACCTAGCCTGAGGAAGCTTTCCAAACTTGTATATTTAAATTTGGAGCATTGCAAGTTGTTGGAATCTTTGCCTCAACTTCCTTCTCCTACCACTATTGGGTGGGAACGAGATGAGAACGACTGGGTTTCAGAAATGGTCATTTTCAACTGTCCAAAACTGGGTGAGAGAGAACGTTGCAGTAGCATGACATTTTCATGGATGAAACAATTCATCAAGGCAAACCCACAATCCTACCCTGACTACCTTGATAGTAGGATTCAAATTGTTACTCCGGGAAGTGAAATACCAAGTTGGATCAACAATCAGAGCGTGGGTCGTTCAATACCAATAGACCAATCTCCTATTATGCATGACAATAACAATAATTTCATTGGCTTTGTATGTTGTGCAGTATTTACCATGACACCTAATAGAGAGTTCCTTCCATGTAACCCCCATATGCAACTGGATTTGGATTCTATTTATTCCTTTAGGTTTCCAGTAATTATCAATGGAAGTCTTATTACGACCAAATCAAGTCACCTATGGATAATCTACTTCCCCCGAGGGTCCATTCATCGATTTGAAAAATTCCATTTCAAGATTTATGGTATAGAAGGTTTGGGTATGGAGGTGAAGAGTTGCGGGTATCGTTGGGTATGTAAACAAGACCTACAAGAATTCAATTTAACCATGAATCACAAAAATTCCTTAACTCGGAAGTGTGAAATTTTGGCAATTGAAGATGAGACACAACCGCAACCATAACTACTTCACAGATATGAATGTCAACAAATTGGACAAGAATCATCTATCTGTTGTCATCTACTCATTGTTTGTCATCAACCTGCAAAATAGAAACATATTTTCATGGGTATATGTTCTGTTTCATACCATGAAGTGTTTTCTTTTATGTGGTAATTCTTAGAGTTAATTGTGTTTATTTAACTTTACTAAGTTGAAAATCAAAGTTTCCCATGAATTTTTAGTAAGCTTAGTTGAAATTTCATCTCTTGTTACACTGTGTTTTGATATTGAAACTGAATGCTCAATTGCAATTAATTCTTCACTAAGTTAACTTAATTGTGTTAATTTTGAAAACAACGTGCTTTTTGAGTTTCATGAAATCGAAAGAGAAGTGCTTAAGTTTTCACGACCTTGCCAATTATATGAATTGAATGTGATATTTTTCCATAACTGAGTTTTCATGGCCTTGAATATTTTTAGTTTCAAAGTTCAAACCATGAAGGTATTTTTTTTTTGTTTTTCTTTGGCCATTCTTAGAGTTAATTGTGTTTATTTAACCCTTTTGTTTATTTAACCTTTTTTATTTTTTTATTTAGAGGCTGTAAATTCAATTATTGAGGAAGCTATTCAGACAGATATTGCAACAAGCAATGTCGAAACTGACTCACTTGTTGAAGTCGCTGATGAAAGTTTAATAGAAAGTGGATTTGATCAAATTGTTGCGGAAGATAAAAAACAATAAGAAAGTGACAGTGGAAAGGAAGAAGTTGCACCTGAGACAGACAGTGGAAACTTAAGGTTCTTGTTTTCTATCTCACATTTTTTCTGCTAATTTATCTCATTCGTATTTTACATATGGAAATAGTGATTGTATGTCATTTTCCGAAGTTACAACTAAAATCAATCATATTTTTTTTGCAATAACATGCATGTACATGGTTTTTCCAATTAACTTACCAAATATTATTTCCTTTCCATTTCAAGTAGATGACAATGTTGAAGCTGTTCCAGAGAACAGAGAGATTGATGCTAGTTTGACTGGACAGAGTGCCAATTTGTCTCCTGAGAGAAGCTTGAATACAGGTTATGCTTAATTCATTTTCAAATTTTGCTTGATTGAATCAGTGTTGTCAATCGCGTATCACAGAACATAGCAATTTGTTCAAATTCCACTACACAATAGTGTTATAATGCCACTATAGCGTAACTCTGAACAACAGCAATTTGTCCAATTCCACTACGCTATAGCACCATAGTACCGCTATTTAACAACTGGATTGAATTTTGTTGAACAAAATGAAATTGATAGCAAGTTTATGAATTTGTTGCCTAGTTGATCTGTATGTATAAACCACATATTGCATGGTAGTGCACCTCTTTCATTTCCTACATGATCCCAATCAATCAACTTTGTGCAACCAAAGCAATTGAATGACATCATAATAGAAGAGGCATATTTAACAAATGGAGTTTCCTTTAACTTTGAATCCTCTGTCACAGATGTAACAGAAGAAAACAATCAAGTTTCCTCTCCTGAAAGTCCTGCCACTGAAAAAGAAGTGCGAGAAGAGACACCTGCAGTAGCACAAGTTGAAGAGGTTGCAATTGCATCCGACACAAACAGCAGCATATCTAATTTTAATGGACAAACCGGCATTACTGCTTCAGAAGAAGGCTCGAGTAAAGGTTTCAATTTCATCTTATTTGCTTGATGCTTCCATTCTCATTCTCATTTTCATCTTATGACATGTCCATAAGCTGTTTTCAGCTTATTTCCATAAGCTATCCATGATAGCATATGAAAAAGCTTCTAGCTTGTATGTAAACAATTTTACTTTATTTTATATTTTGCTATAAAAATAGTTTATACATAGGTTTTGTATGGATAAGCAACTTAATTAAGTGCTTATATCATAAGCGCTTATCATATAAGTGCTTATGTTATAAGCTCTTAATTAAGTAGTTTATCCAAACAGGATCGTCTGTGGCGATTTCTAATTGGATATCTTGTCCCTGGGTAGAACAGGGAGTTTGGACCAACCAATGCTTTTCCTTTGGGGAGTTAAAGACATTTCTTGGTTTTTCAGCCTGTTGACATATCTTTGAATTCTTACATAAGATTTCTAATTTTTAAATGTCTGTTCCGACCCCCGTTTGGATTGCAGCAACTATATCACCAGCACTTGTGAAGCAACTTCGGGACGAAACAGGAGCTGGAATGATGGACTGCAAAAATGCTCTATCAGAGAGTGAGGGCGACATTATCAAAGCACAGGAGCTCCTAAGGAAAAAAGTTTTAGCGAGTGCAGACAAGAAAGCAGCCATAGCAACTGAAAGTTTTAGCGACATTATCAAAGATTTATCGATGATATAGCCATGCAAGTGGCTGCGTGCCCCCAAGTAGAGTATGTTGTCACCAAAGACGTTATTGAGGAATTCTTGAAGAAAGAAATAGAGAGAGAAATGCAAAAAGAAGATCTTGCATCAAAACCGGAGCAAATTAGATCAAGGATTTTTGAAGGACGGATAAGGAAAAGACTTGAGGATTTAGCATTGCTTGAGCAGCCCTACATCAAGAATGATAAAGTTACAGTAAAGGATATGATTAAGCAGACAATTGCAACTATTGGAGAAAATATGAAAGTTACAAGGTTTGTTCGGTTCAACCTCGGAGAGGGTTTGGAAAAGAAAAGCCAGGATTTTGCTACTGAAGTCGTCGCACAAACTACAGCAAAACCGGTAACTACTCCAGTGAAAGAGGAGCCTGCTGCCGCAGAAGCCAAGGAGACTGAACCAAAGTAAGTAGTTCAAACAGGTCCTTGATCTTTTTTTTTCACGTCAAATTAGTCATTTCTTCATGTTAAGTTAGTTAGTCCTTTATGTTTAAAAATGTCAACAATGTTGGATCTAAATTACATCATAATGACTGTTACAATGTCTAATCCATCAAAATTAACATGATATTTTTATTTTTTATCGAAGATTGTGACCTCGTTGTCAACGAAAGTCAATTGTGTATCATTCTTTATAGTATATCATTGATTGATTATGTAGAAAAGAATGAAGCTGGTTCAATGTTGTAAATAATTTTAAAGATAAAAGACCAATTTTAAAGATAAAATGATCCTGGTGTAGTTTTAGCCATTATAAAATTTCCATAATTATGCTAAAGTAGATATTTCTTGGTGATTGCATTAACTTTATGTTCTAATGACTCACTTTGAAATCTATTAAAGGAATTAGAACTACAAACTATATCAATGTGCTAATTTTTCCTGAATATTTCTACCCTAACCCTCCCTAAATATTTGTATATATGTTGAATATTATCTTTCAATTATTCTTGGTATAGACAATTTAACCTATGTTGTGACTGGGGATAACGTGTGAGCGTCAGTCTATGAAAGCACTGACACACAATGTTTTGACATGGCACTAACACTAACATGTCGACATCGATAATAAAATGAAACAACAGAATGTAACCACATGCGTAGGTGTTAGTTGTGCACAAAAAAAAATTGGGAGAAAAAAATGGTTGTGTTTGATGCAAATCGTAAAACTTTTAATGTTGTGTTGCAGGAAATCAACAGTAGTTGTTTCGGCCTCATTGGTTAAACAATTAAGGGAAGAAACAGGTGCAGGGATGATGGACTGTAAGAAAGCTCTTTCTGAAACAGAAGGTGATCTTGAAAAGGCACAAGCATACGTCAGAGAAAAGGGTCTCATTCGCTGATAAGAAAGCCGGAAGACTAGCAGCTGAATGAAGAATCGGTACATACATTCACGATTTGTGCATCAGTGTTCTGATTGAAGTGAACTGTGAAACCAACTTTGTTGGCAGAAGTGAGAAATTCAAGGAGTTAGTTGATGATCTTGCAATGCAAGTTGTTTATGGTCCACAGTTTGTATCTATTGAAGATACAAACTGTGGATCATAAACAACTTGATCGATAATTATTAATTTTTTTGGGACAATATTCAAATTAAAGATGTTATCGAAAACTTACAATTAACAATATTATAACAAATCATTGATGCATCTGGTATATAAATATATGATTCATTTGCGAGTTTACTAGATCGATAGTTTTCATTTTTGATGTTCAAAAATTACTATAGATACAATGTCACACTTAGTAAAGATTTATGATACATGTATAGGATGTACTCAATGTGTCTAAGCTTGTCCCACAGATGTATTAGAAATGATACCTTGGGATGGATGTAAAGCTAAGCAAATAGCTTCTGCCCCAAGAACAGAGGACTGTGTTGGTTTGAAGATATTCCGGAAACCATTGTGACGAAGGAAAAAGAACTTGAGATGCAGAGAGAAGACCTTGATGCGAAACCCGAGAACATAAGAGGGAAAACAGTTGAGAGAAGAATCTCGAAGAGGTTTGGAGAGCTTGCTCTTCTAGAGCAGCCTTTTATTAAGGATGACAGTGTTGTAGTCAAAGACTGGGTGAGGCAAAGTATAGCTGCCATTGGAGAGAAATTAAAGTGCTGCGTTTTGTTTGGTTCACTCTCGGAGAAACAGTTAAAAAATAAACAGCCATACCAGCATAGCTTACAAGGTTTTCAAGAGAAGTAGAAGGCAAAGCTGCGGATTGCTCATTTGACAGAAGCATAAGGCAAAGCTGCAGATTGCTCGTGAGCTCGGTTTCCCATTTGTGCAATTTGAATCTGACAGTAGAGTGTAAGTGAAGGCAATATTGAACCAGGACATTGTAGCTTATGATTTAGGTAATATCATAGACCAATGTGTTTCACTTTTTCGTTCTCATGCTAACTATATGTTAGGTTTTGTATGATGACAAGTTAACAAGTCCATTTTACTTTCAAAAAACATTAATCTTTTAAGTTTTTTAATCTCTAAATTAGTTCCTCAAAACATGAAGTGTCACTATAATAATTATTCAGTGGATTTTTTTTCCGAATTAATTGGTCATCAACTTCATCAAAATGGTTGTTTAAAGTAACAACAAACATATAAATTTGGCAGTAGCATTGTTTGAAGAATTAATTTGGAAATCATGGGACCAATATGATGGCATAAATATTTAAAGAATCAATGTGACATAAGTCATAACTTGATCTCTGGAGGATAAAACTAAAGATTTATTCATAAACTTTTGTGGAGAGAATTTTTTTTGGCAAACAATCATTCACGATTCTAAAAGAGGAATCACCCAACTCTAAGAAGAGCCAGTATTAGAGAAAGAGGAAAAACACATAAATATCTTTCTTATACAGGTACATAAAAAAATTTCTTCTTCAACTTTCAATCTAATCATCTATTGGAATATTACACAATCTCTGTCTGTACTAAATTCCTTCGCTTTGGCGACTTGCAGGTAAAAAATGCCATAGGTCTACAGCAATATCTACCTCTTTATTCTTATGAAATTTGTACAATTTTGGAACATCAAACTTAAGCTTCCAAAGTATACAAAAAATATCAGATTTCAACAATATGAGAACAGGTCTAGAATTGCACCATGGTCACTTCACAGAAAACTGGAACATGAAAAGTAACCTTGTGTTTGCGACAAGGAAATGAGTAATATTTTTTTTTCTTTTCATGCACAAATTTATTAACTTTTACCATGTGACTCAGAAACATCCTATATAGTAAACTGCACTCACCTTACAGATAACTTCAGCACTTCTAGCATTGAAATCCCTCAAGGCTACACATAACACATGCTGCAATCGTATAAAAATTAACCTATTTGTCACATCACATATGAGGGAAAAATTCACTCATGTTGTGGAATATCAATCTTCACAGTTAAATCACTTCGCCATGTCCCAAGACTCGTGTTTGTTGGGCTGTGGACAATCAATCTCATCATTAAGGGCATAAAGCCCTCCAGAAGAGCACGGCGCCCTCCAGAAGGGCTCAGCGCCCTCCAGAAGAGTCAAAAGGACTTTAGGCAAGCCCGTTAAGGGCGCCGCCTTGAAGGGCTTCTAGAAACCTCTAGAACGCTCTAAAAGTGGCTTTGGGCCCAAGTTACTTGGGGTCTAAGCCACAGAAAACCTAGCCCAAAGAAGACTATAAATACCCCCTTGAGAGCACTCTCAAGGCATCACTTAAACAATTATAAACCCTAGTTTTAGATATTGTACTCACTGCAAGTACAGTTAGCGTCCACCATGGGGCCTCGATAAAACTAACCTAGGCGACTGATAGACTTTTAGCAAGTGTACTAAAAATGCATCGAAATAATAAAATTTGTAAGTTCGTCTCCACAGGGATTGTTTCAATCTTAACTTGACAATTTAATTATAATAAGAATTTAACAAATATGGGGTAGGTAGTGCATATATTTGAGTTCAATGGAAAATAAAATTAAATTGTTTTGGAAAAATAACAAGGATTAAAGTGATTAGGTCTTTTGAATCAATTAATTCTCGTTGTTTGGAAAATTGCACATAGTCTCTACAATTATTCTCCTAATGGGCCATACATGTTGCCTTTTTATTCATGTGATAATTCACAAAGGATAATTATAAACATAAAATTCAAGGTGGGCTTAAAAAGGCTCCAGGTAACAAACACTTTGTCTTAGTGTGTACAAAACAAGACCAATCAACAAATAGAGTTAAACATCGCAAGATCTAGAAATGACAGTTGCTTGTAACACTCATATATGTAAAAATTGAAAAATAAAATATGGCTTGAACCTTACAAGTTGAGTTTTCTGGGAGTTGTGGCTACCTAACTTTCTCATTGTACACTTTCCATTGAAATTTCATGCAAGCATCACCCCCTTTTTGAACTTTTGGAATATCATTGGTATAATAAACTGTTATCAAACTGGAAAATTTCAAGAAACAAGAAAATACATTAACAATAAACAAGCAAGAAATAAAAGTTTTTGAAAACAAAAAGAATCAAACTGACACGACTGACATATGACAAATACGAGTTGTTGAAAAAGAACTGATGTGGACATTTTTTTCGTCGATCTTTTCACTTTTGTTTACTAAATAGAAATACCTACAAAATAAACAAAATTAGAAAAAAGATGGGTTGCCTCCCATCAAGCGCTTTCTTTTATGTCATTAAACTTGACGCTTCAACCATTGTTAGGGCGGCAAATATGACAGAAAAAATATATCATCTTTCTTCTTCCTCTTGTTTGGTAGGAATTCCATAAACTTGTAACAAAGAAGTAGATGTTCCCATGCTCCCACCTTAGAGAAGAATGAGTCTCTTTTTGCAAATGAATGTTTTCTTTCATCATTGGTTGAGTCTCTATTGTAAGGTACAAATCAACGCGCCTCACCCTTGGCTTTTCTTTTAAGTTCCTACTTTTATTTTTCAAATGTTGAACTTGCACCATGATGGCATGTCGCTTCGTCTCAATCTCAACCAACTTCTTTCCATACTCATCTGTTTTCTCAACAAGATCATCACAATGAACCTCAAATTTATCAAATGAAACTCAATTGGACATCAAGAATTCATCTAAAAAATTGGAAAGCTCATAGTTATAATCAATATTGATTCATTGTTGCCCTTCTTTCTCTATACAACGCTCCTTACAATGGTCACCATGAAGATTCTTACCAGAAAAACCACATCTCACCTTTAATCTTATATCCAAATCTTTTATGCGGAGAGATAACTTAAAGTTTTCATAAAGAAGGGTAATGATCTCTTCAGTATGTACCAATATTCTTCTACCCACATTGCTACAAAACTCAGATAAACATTTTAGTAGCAAAACACAATGATAAAGACTTAAAGAACACAATGTTTTTTTTTCAATTTTTTTTGTTTATGACAGAAAATAAAATAAAACAAAATAAAATAAATCTAACTAAAATAAATTGCCTTGTCAAAATTAATCAACAATCCCCGACATCGGTGCCAAAAACTTGAAAGACTTTTAGCAAGTGTACTAAAAATGCATCGAAGTAATAAAATTTATAAGTTCGTCTCCACAAGGATTGTTTTAATCTCAACTTGACAATTTAATTATAATAAGGATTTAACAAATATGAGGTATGTAGTGCATATATTTGAGTTCAATGAAAAATAAAAATAAATTGTTTTGGAAAAATAACAAGGATTAAAGTGATCAGGTCTTTCGAATCAATTAATTCTCGTTGTTTGGTAAATTGTACCTAGTCTCTACAATTATTCTCCTAATGGGCAATACATGCTGCCATTTTATTCATGTGACAATTCACACTAATAATAATAATAATAATAATAATAATAATAATAATAATAATAATAATAATTTCTTCAAAAAAATAATAATAATAATAATACTAATAATATATTATTTGACTCAATAAATCAAAAATGACAATTAATGTCTATAAACTAAATACGAAACAAATAAAAATATCATAAAACTTATTTAAAAACTCTAAAAGTAGTGTATGACTGAATGTCATCAGCTACACTCATAAACCCAAAAACCTGAGAAAAAACGATGGCGGGCGAAAATCAAAACAACCTGGAGATATCCATGAACATGGCGATTTCTACAAGGAAAACTCCCTTGAAGCCGTCTCGTAATCAGATATTATTGTTCGATTAATCATAAATTTTGCTGAACAATACTTTTGAAAAGCTGCTTCGAAAATACAGCCATTGTTGTCGATTTATAAAGTAATAAAATAATTTGTTCTTTAAAATATTATGTTGAATGGCCGGTGATCGCTCTATATGATAGCAGAATGAATAGCTTTAGATTAAGGGCTTAAATTCCAAATCTATTTGAGGTGTTTTTAGGTTGATAAATTAACTAATTTGGCCTTATTCTGTTTACATAGAATAACCATTTTACATAGTGTTACTCTCAACACAGATTCGTTATATTCATTATGGGTATAAATAGTTAGCCATTGCGACAAATTCCTTATGCCCCACCTACCTAATTAAAAATTCAGCTGTTATATGAAATACTGATGTTGGTTTGTTTTATTTTAGAAGTTTTAATAAACACTATTACTTTTTTATTACGATAGCTAAATTGCTACGAAAAACATGATGTCGTAAACGTTCTCGCTAAATGCTTATAGAATTGTAATTATTTAATATACTTTTGAGATGAGTAAGTACAGATGACGCGTATGGTGTACACACAAAGCTCCTTTCACATATGGCATCAGCTACCTCATAATCCAGGTTTTATCGTTACAATATTTCAGGTCTTATAAAAAGGGACGGAGGAAGTATACTTTTGAGATGAGTAAGTACAGATGACGCGCATGGTGTACACACAAAGCTCCTTTCACATATGGCATCAGCTACCTCATAATCCAGGTTTAATTAACGTCAATGCATGCGTTGTTTTAATTTTTAAATTTAAAATTGTCCGTACACGATACCGTTTAAAGAGATTTCAAAAGGCACTTGATTCATTGTTTGGACATAATTTCAAGTTGAATCATTTATTTTGGAATTACTCATCGTGGACAAACAACTTTGACTTAATCTAATTAACTTGTTATTATTTTTCGCTGATCCATAATTTTAGTAACAATATTTTGAACTTAATCTAATGGGCGA
Organism: Medicago ruthenica; assembly: GCA_018208015.1. Classification (NCBI taxonomy): domain Eukaryota; kingdom Viridiplantae; phylum Streptophyta; class Magnoliopsida; order Fabales; family Fabaceae; genus Medicago; species Medicago ruthenica. The sequence continues at coordinate 4,037,623 of CM031376.1, read as the reverse complement.
GTTAGTAGAACATTAAAATAGGCGATTTAGCTCCAATTTTACGGTTGTAGTTTTATTTATCTTAAAAAGAAACTTTAACACTAGAAAAATTATTTAAGCACCCTTTAACTACTCTAGGTACCCTCGTGGCAGAAGTAAAATGTAGTATTGTTAAAGGGTCACATGAGATGGATTCTGGCGAGGAAAGTCTTGGTATTTAAGTGGTCCAAGTGACTCACCTCTCTTTCCTGGGAACCCCTTTCATGTACCGATTACTTTGCGAATTGAACTAGCTGCTTAGTAAAAATACAAATAATGGAATAATAGCGTCATATTAGAATGAAGAGAAAATTGACCCACGTAGAAGAATAAATTTGAGTAGAAGAACTAGTTTCCAACTTCATCGGAGAAAAAAAGACGTGGGAGATACTATAACAACCGAGTTATGAAGGGAAAAAGAACGAATATAAAATCAAAGAATGAAGAGGGCGAGCTAGTTCAAGTTTAAGAAGGAAAGTAGTGAATGTCGATTTAAGAGAAGTGATATGATTGAATATAGGATTTAATTCCAATCTAATAGAAGAAAGAGAAGGATTAAATGCACAAGGTAATTAAGTAAGAAAGTTATTTTGAATCTAGTGAAAGAATGAAAAAGAATAGGAGGAGGAGTAGAAAATATGGGCGAGTTAGTAAGAGAAGACAAAGATTAGTTAGATTCCATTGAAGATGATCGAATACGATTAAAACTCTTTTATTTTTACCGGTTGCTTTAAAGTTTGGAAAATATTGCTATGTTTCAGGAAAACCATGGACAAGATGCAAAAAGCTCGCAAATGGCGAGATTAAGAATAAACAAACAAAACAACACGCCTGAATTAAAATGCGAAAAAAGAAATGCATATGGAATCAACGGTACCGCCATGAAGAACATGAAGATGAAACGCAAGATTAGTCTAACCTTTTTCAATCTTTGAGATTTGTTTTGCAGGTTTTTAACGGGACACCCTACTTTCTTAGATGTTGTTGACTATCTTCTTTACTTCACATACTACAAAGGCAACATTAACAGATACATTCATTACAAAGCAAAACAGAAGTCGTAAGATCCAACTGGGCTGTGACAATTCAACCCAGACGAACTCAAATTCAAGTCGTATTACGATCATTAATTTCTCAACCCCACAGGGGCTCTGAGTTGCAATGCGATCGAAACTCTCTCAACCCCAAAGAGGCTGTGAGTCGTAATACGAAAAATAAAGAAGTCATAAGACCCAGCTGGGTTGTGACAATTCAACCTAGGCGAGCTCAAATTCAAGTCGTATTATGATCATTAATTTCTCAACCCCACAGGGGCTCTGAGTCGTAATGCAATCAAAACTTTCTCAACCCCAAAGGGGCTCTGAGTCGTAATACGTATAATAAAGATGCCGTAAGACCCAACTAGGCTGTGACTATTGAACCTAGGCGAGCTCAAATTCAAGTCGTATTACGATCATTAATTTCTCAACCCCACAGGGGCTCTGAGTCGCAATGCGATCGAAACTCTCTCAACCCCAAAAGGGCTCTTAGTCGTAATACGAATAATAAAGAAGCCGTAAGACCCAACTAGGATGTGACAATTCAACCTAGGCGAGCTCAAATTCAAGTCGTATTACGATCATTAATTTCTCAACCCCACAGGGGCTCTGAGTCGCAATGCGATCGAAACTCTCTCAACCCCAAAGGGGCTCTGAGTCGTAATACGAATAATAAAGAAGATGTAAGACCCAACTGGGCTGTGACAATTCAACCCAGGCGAACTCAAATTCAAGTCGTATTACGATCATTAATTTCTCAACCCCACGGGGGCTCTGAGTCGCAATGCGATCGAAACTCTCTCAACCCCAAAGAGGCTCTTAGTCGTAATACGAAAAATAAAGAAGTCATAAGACCCAGCTGGGTTGTGACAATTCAACCTAGGCGAGCTCAAATTCAAGTCGTATTATGATCATTAATTTCTCAACCCCACAGGGGCTCTGAGTCGTAATGCAATCGAAACTTTCTCAACCCCAAAGGGGCTCTGAGTCATAATACGAATAATAAAGATGCCATAAGACCTAACTAGGCTGTGACTATTAAACCTAGGCGAGCTCAAATTCAAGTCGGATTACGATCATTAATTTCTCAACCCCACAGGGGCTCTGAGTCGCAATGCGATCGAAACTCTCTCAACCCCAAAAGGGCTCTTAGTTGTAATACGAATAATAAAGAAGTCGTAAGACCCAACTGGGATGTGACAATTCAACCTAGGCGAGCTTAAATTTAAGTCGTATTACGATCATTAATTTCTCAACCCCACAGGGGCTCTGAGTCGCAATGCGATTGAAACTCTCTCAACCCCAAAGGGGCTCTGAGTCGTAATACAAATAATAAAGAAGCCGTAAGACCCAACTGGGTTGTGACAATTCAACCCTGGAGAGCTCGAATTCAAGTCGTATTATGATCATTAATTTCTCAACCCCACAGGAGCTCTGAGTCGCAATGCGATCGAAACTCTCTCAACCCCAAAGAGGCTCTGAGTCGTAATACGAAAAATAAAGAAGTCATCAGACCCAGCTAGGTTGTGACAATTCAACCTAGGCGAGCTCAAATTCAAGTCGTATTACGATCATTAATTTCTCAACCCCACAGGGGCTCTGAGTCGCAATGCGATCGAAACTCTCTCAACCCCAAAGGGGCTCTGAGTCGTAATACGAATAATAAAAAAGCCGTAAGACCCAACTGGGCTGTGACAATTCAACCTAGGCGAGCTCAAATTCAAGTCGTACTACGATCATTAATTTCTCAACCCCACAAGGGCTCTGAGTCGCAAAGCGATTGACAAACTCTCTCAACCCCAAAGGGGCTTAGAGTTGTAGCACGATTAGTAAATTTCTGAACCCCACAGGGGCTCTGAGATGACGATTACAGTTATCTGTTAAAATCAAAAAGGATCTCTTAGGCGACATAATAATCTTCGCTTTGAAGCCTCAAGAGAGTTCCCAGGACTTTACCAATTTTTAGCACAATAACAAGTTCGAAAAAGCTCATACGACACAATGTTGATTTCAAAAACATTCCAGTCACTAGTCGTCTCTTCAAAAAGCAACATTATAGTCAACACGAAAAAAGAGTGCCGTAGACGCAGAACAAAACGAAATAGATTGAACAAACAAGAGTTTACCAAACAATAAAAAAATAAAGTTCAAAATTCCAGAGTACACCAAAACATAATTCAAGTTACAAAACATCAAGGATATAGGCGCCAAAAAGGGATCGCCATAAACATTACAACATTTAACTTTCAAGGCTCGTTTACTGGGACACCATCTTCAAACAATCTTAAACGAATCTCGAGGATCGCCCAGATTCAAACACGTCAGCATAAATGAAAGGTCGCCTCATCTCAGCCGTTAGATCAGAAGCTGCAAGAATCGCAAAGATCACGCCCTATCAACATGATCTCGCTAGAGCATACACAGTTAAATCACTTCGCCTTGTCCCAAGACTCGTGCTTGTTGGGCTGTGGACTATCAATCTTCACAGTTAAATCACTTCGCCTTGTCCCAAGACTCATGCTTGTTGGGCTGTGGACTAGCAATCTCATCATTAAAGGCATAAAGCCCTCCAGAAGGACATGACGCCCTCCAGAAGGGCTCAGCGCCTTCCAGAAGAGTCAACAGGTCGCCTTAAAGAGCTTCTAGAAACCTCTAAAAGTGGCTTTGGGTCCAAGTTACTTGGGCCTAAGCCACGGAAAACCTAGCCCAAAGAAGACTATAAATATCCCCTTGAGAGCACTCTCAAGGCATCACTTAAACAATTCTAACCTTAGTTTTAGATAATGTACTCACTGCAAGTACATGTTGAAAAACAATGTTGGAGCTATAAAAATGTAATTATGATACTCAATAATGTAGAGATTAATTTTTAGAGATTCTTTAAAAAAGCAGAAACTATTTTGCATTTGTTTACCATAACATTAACAAGGCTTTCATCATCACTATTATGATCTGAATTTGTTTAACATGAGTGATGACTTCTAAAAATTTGTTTAAGATCCGAATTTGTTGATGAAAATGAATGTTTTTAGGAACAAAAAATTGATGAGGATAAGTTATTTTCCAGATCTGGATTTTGGGGAAAAACACATAAACAAGGGATGAAGAGAAGCCTCTTTGTTTTCCAGATCTCTTATGTGCCTCTTTCTTATTTCTTTTCCTTTTTTATTTCTTTAATTCCATTAATAAATATGTGGCTTTTTTATTTATTTTTAATTCAAAAATTACACACGTGACATCCTACTCACTTAAGTGAGGTGTCACATGTGCGTTGAGTGGGTTAAAATTGGACCATGAGACCAAAAGTGCAAAAGTGCAAAAGTGGATAAACTTAAGGAGCTGATTTGTTATTGTTTTTTATAGAGGCCAAAATCACAAGATAGTGATATTTAGGAGGCCAAAACTGCAATTAAGCTTTTTTTTTCAATAACTAATTAGATGGAAAGATTAAAGTTATTTTATGTATGTTTGATAAATGATTAAAATTTCAATGTTTGAATTGGATTGAACCATCGTTGTAAATGTAAAGTTGTTAAGATATGTTGCCTTTAAACTATGTTGTTTGTACATGTAGTAAGTACTTTCATTTCAGAACACAATTTAAGCACTTCATTTTTAAAATTTGTACCTGCTTAAATTTAAAATATGTATTAGTTGAAAGAAATTAGCCATAGTAATGCGTAGTTACTGTTGGAGTCCAAGTGTGTTGTTAACAAGTTAAATTAGTAATAAAAAAAAAAAAGTTAAATCAAATCAAATCCAATTTTAAGGCCAAGATTTAAATCAAACCCAAAACTACACAAAAACCAAAGAATTTTTTTCTAATTACACCCCATGGATTCCTGGTCACACCTGAAATGACAAAATTACCCTTAAATAAAATATATTGTTAACAAGTTATGTAATAAAAAAAAAAGTATAATCAAACACTACTTGGAGGAGTCTATCGCTAAGCAATCATTTTGACCCCTGCTACAATTTTCAGCCGATGTGGAGAGTTTTGTAACTACAAGCCAATTCCCTACTGTGTTTGTTAGTTTTAGTGTGGCCTGCCTTCTCAATGGTAATGCAACATGATGAAAACTTTCCATATTATAGTCAAAGCACAACTAATAACAAACAAAATATTTCAAAAGTTATATGAAATTCAAATTAACTACTGTTTTCAACAACAATTAAGTCTTTTTCCACTAAATGGGGTCGACCACATGAATCAAATGACACCATAACATTCTATGATATATCATGTGTCTAATAGCGCAGCAATATTGTTTCTTACTATTCAAGTAATCTTAATCTATGGATGAATATTGAGAGAAGAAGAAGAATAAAGGATTAAGAGTTTGTTATGGAGAGAGAAGAGGTTGTTGGAAAGTTGTTATGTATTTTCATCGATTGATGAAAAGAGATTACAAGTTATTTATATACATGACTTGGAGAGTAAGTCACCATGTAACTAACTAACAAACTTATCCAAAAGTAAAGCTAATCAAAACTAACTATACAAAACATGATTGTGGATTAATCACAACTAATACACCCCCTTTAATCCATAATCCTAACAATCAATGAGACCTAGCTTGTCCCTGAAGTAAACAAATTTGACAAGCTTCAATGCCTTTGTGAATCCATCAGCTAGTTGCACCTCAGTAGGACAATACATCACTTTAATCATGCCCTTTGTCACTAGTTCCCTGATGAAATGGAACCTAGTTTCAATGTGTTGAATTCTTCCATGTGCTATAGGATTCTTGGTTAGGTTAATAATGGGAGAACTTGGAATTTGTTTGTTTGTGAAGAGCTTGTATGTAGTGATGATTTTTACTTAAGAGAATGCTTGCTTTCAAAACTCTTATTTTGATCCTTCAAATACTCTTGTATTAATAGATGAGGAGTGACTTGGTGATCAAGTATGAAAATAGAGATGTTGGACACGTTTTTACAGTTGTCCAAAGCTTCAATTGATTTCACTTTTCTTCTTCAATCCGACTAGAATGTTCTTTTTCACATCCAGAACGTTCTGGATGTTCAACTTGCCTTTTGTTGTTTTTGCGTGAGAGATACAACTGTAGTGAGTTGTTGCTTGCTGTGTAGAAGTGACATCGCCTATTTCACTCTCTTTTACTTTAGTGATGTCATGATCTTAATTCACATTTGCTTTTATCCTTTGATGATATATTTTCTTTTTATGGGTTTTTCTTCAAATGGGTCGAAAATTCTTAAAGCCCAAGACAACTTCTCATATGATTTTCATGCCATGCTTTCCGTTTTTCTTTCTTGTCTTTTGACGTGAATGTTTTATTTGCTTTGTGAATCCAGAGTATTGTTGGAACAGTGACCAGAACGTTCTCATGAAACAATTCTCACAAAACAAATTAGTAGATAACAATTTGGAATAAATATAATATGTTTGTAATCTTTAAAACATCAAATGAGGGTTTTGTCTACAACATGCTTGGGTGGATACAAGGACGATCAACATTTACATGCCATGATGTATATACCGCTGAACGGTCAGGCTTGACCAAATTCTGCAAAAGCGTTGGATCTAGGGGGTGTTTACATGAACCCATACCATGATCACCGTCAGATATGTCTGTTCGAGCCGATCAGTCTTTACTTTGAATGACTCAGATACGAACCTCGTATGGTGTGATATCTGCCGGAGCTGCAGTTGCACCAATTTGGTTATGTCCAGGCTGTCCCTAGAATCCACATGACAGTGCAAGTCCCCAGACGACCTTATGACACTATCTTGATTATACGCTGAGAGACCAGAACTTGGGTGTAGCTGCTCTGACTGGTATTGATGCGGCACATGGTTACATAAGATGATTTTATACCATTTCACATCCACACATCATAGCTCCGAAAGAGGATGTTCATATCTCGAGGCCAACTGAGCAGGACGGAGACCAGGGGTATCTAGACATGATCGTAAGGTTGGCGCGTATCAAAGACCATGTTTTCTCTGTTATGGGCAGTGGTGTGGTGGATAGGGGGACTGTTTTGATGAAATTCTGCAAGAGGTTCATGGAGGACGAGTTTATCGCCGTAAGTGTGGTAGTGCTGGCAGGGGTCATAGGGCTCCCCAGTAGTTTTCTGGTGTTGTAATATTTGAACAAATGTAATGTTTTTAATTTTATGTTTGAATATTTGCATGTAACATATGGATGACTTGTGTTTAATTTGTACAATCTATGTTTAATTTGTGTTGTTTCTTACCATTTTCATTAAAGTATTTTCTTATAATTTCATGAATGCATGTTTAAGTCAATTTCTTACCATGTGCATGCATCAGCCAAAAAAAGGTGAACCTGTTTATGTGATGATAACGTTTGGATTATACAATCCGGACAGTTTTATCACAGTTCGGATCGGTGGCGGATGACAGTTTGGGCCAATGTGGGCCTCGGTCCACCCCCAAAAAAAATTAAAAAAATTCTAGAGAGAAATTACGAAAATACCCTTAGCTTAATTTGTTTTTCCCAACTGGCACACCCAACCCCTGCACGTTCCTCTGTTAGATATGAACTAAACTTCCCTTTCTCTTCTCATTCTCTCAACCCACACACCCATAACCCATTCAACTTCTTTGATCAGTGTCACCTAGTTCCGATCTGCGGCCTCCATTCCCATTGCAGCTGGCGCTGACCACTCACTTCTCTCTCTCAACTAGAGAAATAAAAACCCTTTTTCTTTTCCACCTTTGTTATTCCAATACAAATTGAAATTTAAAATATTGGTTATTGTTGATTTTCTTCTTGATTTTAGAATTTAAAGTTGTTTGATTTTGTTTGCTACTAAGATTGGTTGTTGTTTGTTATTGTTGATTGATGGTTGCTACTATTATTACTAAGTTTGAATGTTCATTAATTTTTTTGTTTGTTGATTGTTGGTAATTGAATTTTAAAACTGCAATCTTATTTATTGAATTGGCTTAATTGAATAGGATTATAGGATTAGAGGACCATATAAGATGGATTTTTCAACTTATGCATATGTCATGCCACTTTGTTAGTGTTTATTAAATTGTTCTTGTTTGCTACAAAGGCTTTGTTAGTGTTATGTTTAACTAAGAAGGCTTATCCCCAACCTCCTCTTTCACAAAAACATTTGTTGAAGCAAAAATCTTTTTGATGAATGTTTTAATGATAACAAACCTCGTGGAATAAATGATAAATTTTATGAATGGTGATCTACTGATGTTTGCACTTGAGTTTTTGTTAAAAGAATAGGAATCACATAAGTGGATAAGCTAGAAGTCACTCACAAGAATAAGTGCATCATATATACTCAACAATGAAAGAATGAGTATATCATCAGTTGAAACAACAATATCAAATCTCCATGAAGATTCATAGCTCAAGAATCATGGTAGAAGAACCTGAATCATGATGGAAGAACTTACATCACAAGCTACACAAGAATGTGCTTGAAGTTATGTGACAAAACTCACATTGAGTATTGTGTTATATGAATTGAAGATCCACCATGAGAAAACAAGATAAAAGGAAATATGCATACAAGTTATGAAGATTCTCAGAACCTCCTCAAAGTGTCATACTTCCAAAGCTTCTAAAGATAAGAAGTTCAGAGTTCAGAATGTTCATATGAATAGAGTTCATAAAGTTCATATGAATGGAGTTCATAATGATCTTGAACATTAACCTAGAATATTTCCAAGGATTACTTCATAGATCAACAAGAATATTAAAGTCATTTGTTACAAACAATGATGAATTAAATGCAAAGAAATATTCTTTAGGACTTCAAAGAAAGAATCATCTTGTTTGTCAAAACAAAAGATCTCTCATTTATATGATTGACGTATATTTGAATGGAATAAACAACAACCTTCATAAGGTTCAGAATGTTTAAGAACATCAGAATGTTCAGCATAAAGTACAACCGTCAAAAAGGAAGGAACCCAGAAGAAACATTCTGAAGTTCATATGTATGAACCCAGAAGAAGTTCAGAAGGTTGTTTAGAAGGTTGCTCAGAAGGTTCGTTAGAGCAAACCCAAAATTCAATGTCCACACCAAGAACATACAAGAACAGATGTGATATGAACATATCATATGCAGAAAAAGATTTCGACTTTGGATCTAGAAATCATTAAAGACATCTATGGTGATTAAAGGATTAATGGACTTTGATAGTTCTTGGTATTTAATATGTGTTCTTGAGTGATTAACTAAGACAGGAACAAAGTATGAACCATGCCAAGATAAAAGGAATCAAAGATCATTAAGAATAAAGAACTCAGTCAGAGTTCAGAAAGTTGAACAAGAGTTCAGAAGGTTGGACATAGTTCAAAAGCTTGGACCTAGTTATGAAGCTGGAACACAGTTCAGAAGCTTGGTCATAAGGTTGTTCTTATGGATATAAAAAACAAGCCCAGAAATTCATGAACATTCAAGGCTCACGTGACATAAATGAGATGCCCAGAAAAGTACAATAACTTGGATCAATCAAGAAGTTATGGCATCTATTTGGAATAAAGGCAAAAAGCATATTCATTGTTCATTGAAGACTTATGAACAATTAAAGTACAAAACATTAGAAATATTTCTCTTGGAATATCATCCTAAATGTTGTACATACTGCATTTCATTGATGTTTTACTATTAGGATTTGATTACATCAAATGGAAGTCTTACAAATCATCCTAAGTAAAACAAAAGAACATTCTGAAGTTCAGAAAGTTCAATACTGCACATGCTTTATTTCTGACAGCACAGTAAAATGGTTGGAAAAGTAAAGCAAAAGCAAGATTACAATCTCCAAATCAGAATCAATAAGATTTTGACACATAAGGGAGTTGGTACAGTACAAGACCATCAAAATCCCCTAAAGCATGGGCATGAAGTGACAGTTCCACTTTATCTGTCCTGCACTGTTTCCAAGGCAAATCTGGGAAAGTATTATCCAGCAACATTATGATGTATGTGTTAAAGTCACTGCTTATGGATAATGCCCATAAAATCATATGAGACGCATATGATGAGCCCATAAACTCATATCTTCATCCATACATGATGAACCCAGATGAAGATCATCAAGAATACAACAACGTTCAGAAGTATTCTCAAGAACACAACAACATTCTGAAGTTCAGAATGTTCACCCAGATTTTAAAGTAAAAGTCAGTGGGGCCCAGGACACATGGCACAACACCATTGGTCACCCTCCAACGGCTACAAGAGACCAATAACTCTATAAATAGAAGTGAAAGGCTCAGCATTACTTACACCATTGCAAAGCATACAAGAAAACATCTGAAAAATGTTTGAAGCTTTAGCATTTCGAATTTATCATCACTGAGATTTCAAATTGTCTCTTAAAGTGTAAATCAATTCTCTTTTATCTTGTTAAAGATAATTTCTCCCTCCTTTCTTCTTGAAATTCTGGCAGGTAATGATCAGAACACAGAAACAGAGCACAAAACGTGTAAAACAGAGCACAATGATGCAGGTTCAGAAGCAACAAATAAACAGTGCAGAAAGTAAAGAACACAAGTATTTGTTAACCCAGTTCGGTGTAAATACCACCTACGTCTGGAGGATACCAATCCAGGAAGGAAATCCACTATGAGGAATTAATCCTAAGACTCAAGACACAGACCCCCTGTTCCTAGTCTTCTGACTTAATCTCCACTAGTACTGATTTCTACCCAACAACCCCTGAGTATAAGAACCCCCTCTTACTTCCTAATCAAGTAACAACCCAGTTACTAACAGACTTCTGAATACAACCCAGTTTTTGAAGAAACACTTCAAAATAACAAAGACATCATTCGTACTTAAAAGCTTAGAATGATTTACAACTCAAAACTTCTAAACCAACTCAGATGAGTGGTGTACAATCAAAGCCTAAGCTTACAAAGACAAAAACTCTTAAAACTCTAAGACTCAATTTTCTGGTTTTTGATTCACTCAATCAGTCTTCAATAAGCAGTACGTCCTCTCCTTATATAGGCTTGAGCAGCTCTCATAATTCTGCATCAAATATTCTTTAGTAGATATGATTTTGAAAAACTTTGAAGCTCAATAAGGAAACAAATATTTCTGAATCAAATAAAGCAAAGATCCTCACCAATAAATCCAACATAAACACGAAGCCAATCTTTCACCAAGATCTTCACCAATAATTATCAGACTTCTGGAAACTTCAGCCTTGATAAAACCTCAACAAATCTTCAAAAGATACGCGCAAAAATCAACTTCTGAAAAGCAGCTTCTGAAGTTCAGCTTCTGAAGGTCAACGCTGGTCAACGTCTGAACAGTGCGTCTGAAGACCTGTTCAGTGTCTGAAGACCCATCCTGCGTCTGAAGGTCCATCCTGCGTCTGAAGGTCCATTCTGAGTCTGAAGGTCCATTCTGCGTTTGAAACTTCTCAAACCCATTTTCTTGCTTCTGAAGGACCAAATTAACATCTGAGGACGCTTGCTTGCACACTTTGATTTTACCAAAACATGTAGCCAACATATAAATACTCAACAATCTCCTCCTTTGGCAAATTTTTGGCTAAAATCAAATAAACCATGAAACAAGTTCTTCACTCTTCAAAAATAAATCAACCATGAAGAACTACAAACTTTTAAACATAGCACCAAAGTCAGCAGCGGATAAGCAGCTATGTTAAACAAGTTAAACCAACCAGCTTCAGCTTCTGAACTATCACAACACATCCTGACATCCTGAAGCAGCACAACCAAACAACTTCAACACATTCTGAAGTACATAGTTAAACAAACTCCACATGAACACTCCATGAACACTCCCCCTGAAGCTTCACAAACAAACCAGCAACACACAACTCCCAGAAAAAACAAACAACACCCTCCTGCAACTCAACACATTCTGAACAACTCTCCCCCTTAATTCTGAACTGCAGTGAACTCTGAGATTATGCTTCTGACACTAAAATACTTCACAACTGAGGAACTTAATATTTATGCACTCCCCCTGAGCCAAAAACTCCCCCTCAAACACATCTGCACAACACTTATTGTATTTCTGAACTTTGAACAAAACTGTCAATTTCTGAACAACCACAAAATCTGAAACCAACCACAAGTTTTTCTCCCCCTTTTTAGCCACAAAATCTTGACAAAACACCATCTTCACATAAGGAACAAAAACTGAATATTTATCAGACTCAGGAACAAACTCAACATCTGCAATATTATCATCTTCCTCACTACCAGCTTGCTCACACAAAGCAATCTGTAATTGCTATAACTCCTCAGGCAGACAAACTCCTAGCTTGCTTCTCAGATTCTCAAATTGCTTGGCATCCAAAGCTTTTGTGAAAATATCAGCAATCTGTTCTTCAGTATCCACATGTTCAAGCTGCACAATCTTTTCCTCCACAAGATTTCTGATGAAATGATGTCTGATATCAATGTGCTTGGTCCTGCTGTGCTGTATGGGGTTCTTGGAAATGTTGATTGCACTTAAATTATCACAGTACAGGGTCATAACTCCTTGTTCCATGTTGTATTCTTCCAGCATTTGCTTCATCCACACCAACTGTGAACAACTACTTCCAGCTGCTATATATTCAGCCTCAGATGTAGACAATGAGACACAGTTTTGCTTCTTACTGAACCAAGAAATTAAGTTATTCCCTAGAAAGAAACATCCACCAGAAGTACTCTTCCTGTCATCTGCACTTCCTGCCCAGTCAGCATCACAATACCCAATCAATTCCGAACTTGCACTATGTGAGTACATGATTCCATAATCACTTGTACTGTTGACATACTTCAGGATCCTCTTTACTTGTGTCAAATGACTCATCTTTGGATCTGCTTGATATCTTGCACACACTCCAACAGCAAAAGTAATATCTGGCCTGCTTGCAGTAAGATACAGTAAACTCCCAATCATACTTCTGTACTGACTTTGATCAACTGCAACTCCTTGTTCATCTTTAGTTAGCTTCAGGTGAGTAGCTGCAGGTGTTCTCTTATGGCTAGAAGTCTCCATTCCAAACTTCTTTACTATATTCTTGGCATATTTGCTTTGAGAAATGAATATAGTATCTTCCATTTGTTTGACTTGCAGTCCAAGAAAATAAGTAAGTTCACCAACTAGACTCATTTCAAACTCAGATTGCATCTGCTGAACAAACAACTGAACCATCTTGTTTGACATCCCACCAAACACTATGTCATCAACATAAATCTGTGCTATCATTAAACTTCCATTTTCTTCTTTCACAAACAAAGTCTTGTCAGTTCCTCCTTTTCTGTATCCTTGAGTAACAAGAAACTGAGTAAGTCTCTCATACCATGCTCTAGGTGCTTGCTTCAATCCATACAAAGCCTTCTTCAATTTATAAACATGATCTGGAAATTTATGATCCACAAACCCCTTAGGCTGTTCAACCTAAACTTCTTCTTGCAAATAACCATTCAGAAAAGCACTCTTTACATCCATCTGAAATAGTTTAAACTTAAGAATGCATGCTACTCCCAACAGTAATCTTATGGACTCTAATCTGGCCACAGGTGCAAAGGTTTCATCAAAGTCAAGTCCCTCCACTTGAGTATAACCTTGAGCAACTAACCTTGCCTTGTTTCTGACCACAGTTCCATGTTCATCTGTTTTGTTCTTGTAAATCCACTTAGTGCCAATGACATTCAAACCTTCTGGTCTTGGAACAAGATCCCACACATCACTTCTTTTGAACTGATTCAACTCCTCTTGCATAGCTTCAATCCAGAATTCATCAGTGAGAGCTTCTTTAACATTTTTGGGTTCAAATTTTGACACAAAACATGAATCAGTAGCAACAGCAGCTGAACTTCTGGTTCTGACTCCTTGATCTAAGCTTCCAATAATTAAATCTCTGGGATGATCCTTCTGAACTCTAATTGATGGTCCTTTACCAGTAGAAACATGATCTGGATGAGTTTCTGCTTCTTCAGACTCTACTTCATTTTCTGAAACAGGTGCTTCTGACAGTTGTTCTTCTGATGTTTCAGTATCTGGAACCACTTCAGACTCATCTCTTTCTTTCTCAGCAGACAGATCATCAATTACAACATTAATAGACTCCATCACAACCTTGGTTCTGGAATTAAACACTCTATAAGCTCTACTGTTGACTGAATAACCCAGAAAAATTCCCTCATCAGACTTAGGATCCAGCTTTCTTCTATTTTCTCTATCAGCCAAAATATAACATTTGCTCCCAAAAACATGAAAATACTTCACAGTAGGTTTTCTTCCTTTCCAGAGTTCATACAAAGTAGATGTAGTTCCCTTCTTCAGTGTCACCCTATTGTGAATGTAACAAGCTGTATTCATAGCTTCAGCCCAGAACATGTAAGGTAGCTTCTTAGCATGTAACATGACTCTTGCAGATTCTGCTAATGTTCTGTTCTTCCTCTCAACTACACCATTTTGCTGAGGTGTTATAGGTGTAGAAAACTCATGCTTAATCCCTTCAGATGCACAAAACTCAGAAAATTTCTTGTTCTCAAACTCTTTCCCATGATCACTTCTAATTCTGATAATACCATAGTCCTTCTCTCTTTGTAACTGAGTGCACAAATCTTTAAACACTTCAAAAGTATCTGATTTCTCTCTGACAAAGCTAACCCAAGTGAATCTTGAATAGTCATCAACCATCACAAAAGCATATCTCTTTCCTCCAATACTCTCAACTTGCATAGGCCCCATTAAGTCCATATGTAACAGTTCTAGTACTTTAGTAGTTACCTGGTGTACTAATCTGGGATGAGACTTTCTTGTTTGTTTTCCAATTTGACAATCACCACAAACACTGTCCTCATTAATCTTCAGATTAGGTAGACCTTTGATAGCTTCAGTACTCAGGATTTTCTTCATGCCTTTCAGATGCAAATGACCCAGTTTCTGGTGCCAGAGTCTGACTTCCTCTTCTGAGCTCATGAGATAGGTAGTCAGGCTTCTTTCTTCTTTAGACACCCATAAATAACAGTTATCTTTTGATCTGCAACCTTTCATCAGAACTTCTCCTTCTTGACCAGTTACCAAACATTCTTCTTTGTTGAAATTCACCTTCAAGTCTTGATCACACAGCTGGCTTATACTAATCAGGTTTGAAGTCAACCCTTTCACAAGTAACACATTATCCAGTCTTAGTAATCCTTCACTGATTAAGTCTCCAATACCAAGAATCTCACCTTTAGCTCCATCTCCAAATGTCACATAGCTGCTGGAATAAGGCTTTAAATTGCTTAACAGCTTCTTCACACCAGTCATGTGTCTTGAACAACCACTATCAAAATACCAATCCTCCCTAGAAGTGGCTTTCAAAGAAGTATGAGCTATGAGGCCAACAATCTTGTCTTTGGGTTTCCACACCTTCTGAACATTATTTCTGGTTGCAGCTGGTTCCACTCTTCTATACTGAAAATGCTCAGGATATCCATATAACTTGAAGCAGAATGGTTTAATATGCCCCTTCTTTCCACAATGATGACAGACCCATGGATGATTTCTTCTCTTGTTTCTGTTAAACTTCTGAGGTTGCTTCTGAGGTTTCATCTTAGATGTTCCAATCATAGGATCATAAGTTTCAGTAGCAGGAACAAACATTTTAGCAGGATTCTTCTGTTTGAGGTTCTGAGTCTGATCAACAAATCCCAAACCAGTTTGTTTTCCTTGTTTCTGATTCTCCAATATCTCCTCCAGCACATCAGTAGCAGTATTCATCATTCTAACCTGCTTTTTCATATTCTCTGAAATTCTGGCCAGTCAATAATAAGAGTTTACCAGGTTCTGAACCAAACAGGTTCTGAACAATACGCAGGGCACAATAAATTGCTTAAAACAGAGCACACACAAACACAACACAAGCAACAAAATAAAGTGCAGGAAAGTAAAAAAGGCACACAAGGTTTGTTAACCCAGTTCGGAGTAAACACCTCCTACTCTGGGGGATACCAATCCAGGAAGGAAATCCACTATTAGATTTAATCATCAAGACTCAGACACTGACTCCCAGTTCCTATCCCAAGCAATTAACCTCCACCTAGTCAGACTGCTACCCAACTCTGAGTATTAGAATCCTCTAACTTCCTATTCAAGCAACTGCAACCCAGCCACTGGAACAACCCTTCAGGTCCTGGAACCAGATCCCACACTTCACTCCTTTTGAATTGATTCAACTCATCTTGCATTGCTTCAATCCAAAATTCATCAGTTAGGGCTTCTTTCACATTTTTTGGTTCAAACTTGGACACAAAACATGAATCAGTAGCAGCTGGGTCTGATCTCCTGGTTCTGACCCCTTGATCCAAACTCCCAATGATCAGCTCCTTAGGATGATCCTTCTGAACTCTAATTGATGGCCCTTTATTGGTAGGATCATGTTCTGGATGCACATCTGCTTCTTCAGACTCTGGATGATTTTCTGCTTCTGAAGATTGTTCTTCTGATGCTTCAGACTCTAGAACAACTTCAGACTCATGTCTTTCTTTCTCAGTAGACAGATCATCAATCACAACATTTATGGACTCCATCACAACCTTGGTTCTGGAATTAAACACCCTATAGGCTCTGTTGTTTATTGAATATCCCAAAAATATGCCCTCATCAGACTTAGGATCCAGTTTTCTCCTATTTTCTCTGTCAGCCAAAATGTAGCATCTGCTCCCAAACACATGAAAATATTTGACTGTAGGTTTCCTTCCTTTCCATAGTTCATACAACATAGATGTTGTTCCCTTTTTCAAAGTGACTCTATTGTGTATGTAACATGTTGTGTTCATTGCTTCAGCCCAGAACATATGTGGAAGTTTCTTAGCATGCATCATTACTCTTGCACATTCTGCCAAAGTCCTATTCTTCCTCTCAACTACACCATTTTGCTGAGGTGTGATAGGTGCAGAGAACTCATGTTTTATACCTTCAGAAGCACAGAATTCTGAAAAACTCTTGTTTTCAAATTCTTTGCCATGATCACTTCTGATTCTGACAATACCACAGTCCTTCTCTCTTTGTAGTTGAGTGCATAAGTCTTTAAACACTTCAAAAGTATCAGACTTCTCTCTAACAAAGTTAATCCAAGTGAATCTTGAGTAGTCATCTACCATTACAAATGCATATCTTTTTCCTCCAATACTTTCTACTTGCATAGGTGTTAGTATTGCAAAAGCAAGTATTAGTTTTTATATCGTTCCACAGGGATTAATGTGATATCATAAACCGTTCAACGTCGATTATCGTTTTAAGTTAGGGTTTATCCATTTGTTTTACTACGCTACTCGTCATTTTAAAAACATAATAAATAAATAGTAGAGGAATAGGACATAGAAGGTGTTAGGATTAACTTTCATCAATCAAACATCGTTTATATCCGATTGATTACAAATACGGATTCTAGCTTTTTCTTATATATGACATTATTACGTATTGCTCAACAACATCATTGATTTCCCAAATGACGTCGTGAGATCGATTGTATCGTTTAATCGATGATTTCTCAATCTATTAAACGATTCAAAAGCTTTACAATCCAATACTATAATGTAATTATCAAAACCAAATCCCATTTCTAGAATTTCTTATCTTGATAGAAAATCATTCTAAACATAGATTCAAAAGTCTTTTTCAACAACATTTAAATCAAACATAGGATTGAAAAGCAAGAAGAAATTCAATGGTATATAAAAATTGCTAGAATCATATATTGAATAATCAAAAGTTTACAACATGTAATGATTGATTACCTATTAATCCCAACAAAGGAGATTAGTTGATCATTGTCATGACAACTTTTGCAAAATAAGAAAGGAAGATGAAGATATGTGAGAGCTTGATGTCTCAAAGCTTCTTAAAGTCTTCTTCAATCCAAATCTAATTGCTATTTGAAGTTTTCCTCCTTCTATGCCTAATCTCTCTCTCTTAGGAATAAGCTCTTAAATTTCGTGTAAAATTGTAAGCAATACAATAGTAAGTTTTTAACCTAAAAGCTGTAAAAAGCTTAAATACTAACTGATAAATACAATTTCGCTCAGCGATACGTATCATCGCTCAGCGAACAATTCAAAACAGCCAATAGAGATCTGCCACGTCATCTTCTACAGTTAGACCGCCTTGATGATTTCGCTGAGCGATCCAAATATCGCTTGGCGAAAACAAGCTTCCCCTGTTCCAGAAAATCCCTGCCTCACTTCGCCAACCTTTCGCTTCAGGATCGCTAGGCGAAAATTCTCTGCCTGGTTTCGCTCAGCAGTCGCCAAGATATCGCTAGGCGATAATTCTCTGCCTGGTTTCGCTCAGCAGTCGCCCTAGGATCGCTAGGCGATTGTCTTCATGCTTCTCTTCAATAATTCTTTTGACGTTCAGGTGCTGGCTTGCTTTTTCCTACACAAATGGGGAAGAATGAGATATACAAAGAATAATTGGCATTTATTCATAAATTCCATGCTTTTCCTAAGATAACTTGCACAACAAGTAATTAAAAGGCATTATAAAAGACATGGATTTATTCATATTTTGCCACTTATCAATAGGCCCCATTAAATCCACATGAACAAGTTCTAGTACTTTAGTAGTTACCTGGTGAACTAATCTGGGATGATACTTTCTTGTTTGTTTCCCAATTTGATAATCACCACAAACATTGTCCTCATTGATCTTCAGATTAGGTACACCTCTGATAGCTTCAGTACTTAGGATTTTCTTCATGCCTTTCAGATGCAGATGTCCCAGTTTCTGGTGCCAGAGTTTGACTTCCTCTTCTGAGCTCATAAGACAAGAAGTCAGGCTTCTTTCTTCTTCAGACACCCATAGATAACAATTGTCCTTGGATCTGCAGCCCCTCATCTGAGTTTTACCTTCTTGATCAGTAACAATACACTCTAGCTTGTTGAAATTCACTTTTAAATCTTGATCACATAGTTGGCTAATACTGATCAGATTAGAGGTTAATCCTTCCACCAGTAGCACATCATTAAGTCTGGGCAAACCTTCACTGATCAAATCACCAATACCCAGAATCTGACCTTTTACACCATCTCCAAATGTCACATAACTTCTGGAGTATGATCTGATATTGCTCAGCAGCTTCTTCACACCAGTCATGTGCCTTGAACACCCACTATCAAAATACCAGTCTTCTTTTGAGGTGGCTCTCAAAGAAGTATGAGCTATAAGGCCTACATTCTGAACTTTGGGCTTCCACACTTTCTGAACATTGTGTCTGATAGCAGCTGGTTCAACTCTTCTATACTGAAAATGTTCAGGATAGCCATAAAGTTTGAAGCAAAATGGTTTGATATGCCCTTTCTTTCCACAATGATGACAGATCCATGGATGATTTCTCCTCCTTCTGTTTCTGAAAAGCTTCTGGGGTTGCTTCTGAGGTAGCATCTGAACATGCTTTTGACCTTGCATCTGAACATGCTTCTGACCTTGCATCTAAGGTCTCTTCTGAGCTTTCTTCTGAGCTGGCAACTGGGCTTGTTTCTGAGGTCTCTTCTTTGATGTTCCAACCATAGAATCATGAGTTTGAGTAGCAGGAACAAACTGACTAACAAGATTTTTCTCCTTGAGCTTCAGACTCTGATCAACATAACCTAACCCAGTTTTTCCTTGCTTCTGGACATCTAGAATCTCCTCCAACTTATCAGTAGCAGAGTTCATCATCCTAACTTGCTTTTTCATCTGATCAAGTTGGGATTTAAGTTGGTTTACTTCTTCTTTTAATTCTGAATTCTGCACTAGGAGTTCTCCTTTTTCAGCCTCCAGTTGAAAAATAGTCTCCTTCTGATCCAAAACTTGTTTGCAAACCTCAGCACTTCTGGTATATAGCTTATTGTAATTGTCAGCTAGTTCATCATATGAGGTTTTAGCAGCTTCAGACACAGATGAAACTTCAGACTCTGAGTCAGACTCTGAAAAGGTCTCAGACTCTAAAACAGCTTCCTTCTTCAAGATAGCTCCTGACCTTACTACTAGACCAGTATCACACATACCAGATTCACTTCCAGCATCTTCTTCAGAATCATCATCAGACCATGCAACAGCTAGGCTCTTCTTCTTCTGCTTCTTAAGAAAAGTAGGACATTCAGTTTTGATATGTCCATAACCTTCACACTCATAGCACTGCACACCTTTAGCTTGATTACTTTTCTCCTCAGACTTGGTTTTTTTCAACTCAGTTTGTTGCTTCTTGTTGTTGAATCTGAAGTTCTGACCTTTGGCTTTGGCTTTTCTGTCAACATTCTTCAGAATCTTGTTGAATTGTTTTCCCAGAAACACTAGAGCTTCTGATAAGTCATCCTCATCAGACTCTTGTTGATCATCAGCTTCAGAATTCACATTAAAAGCTACACCTTTTCCTTTCTTCTCAGGCTGTTTACAAAAGGAAGTTTCAAAATTGAGCAATGGCCCAATCAGCTCCTCAAGCTTCATAGTGGTAATATCATGAGCCTCTTCAATTGCTGTCACCTTCATATCAAATCTTCTGGGAAGGGACCTGAGGATTTTTCTCACTAACTTCTCATCTGACATCTTCTCACCAAGAGAATCAAAGGAATTAGCCATGTCCAGCACATTCATGTAGAAGTCCTGAATAGATTCATCTTCCATCATCTTCAGGTTCTCAAATTTTGTTGTGAGAAGTTGAAGTCTGGATAGCTTAACCTTAGAGGTTCCTTCATGAGTGGTTTTCAGAATTTCCCAAGCATCCTTAGCCACAGTACATTGTTTGATGAGTCTGAACATATTCTGGTCCACACCATTAAAGATTGCATTCAAAGCTTTTGAATTTCCCAGTGACAGATCATCTTCAGCTTTGGTCCATTCTTCTTCAGGCTTCAGAATCTCAGTCTTGTTCCCATCTTTGTCCAAAACCACAGGATGATCCCAGCCTTTAATCACAGCTTTCCAAGTCCTGCTGTCAATAGACTTTAGAAAAGCACACATCCTAGACTTCCAATATTCATAGTTTGTGCCATCTAGTAGGGGTGGTCTATTGACATAGCCTCCTTCTCTATCCATGCTTGCCAATATTAATACCTCTGGATCTCACCCAAAACACAGGCAGGGTGCCTGCTCTGATGCCAATTGAAATTCTGGCCAGGCAATAATAAGAGTTTACCAGGTTCTGAACCAAACAGGTTCTGAACAATACGCAGGGCACAATAAATTGCTTAAAACAAAGCACACACAAACACAACACAAGCAGCAAAATAAAGTGCAGGAAAGTAAAAAAGGCACACAAGGTTTGTTAACCCAGTTCGGAGTAAACACCTCCTACTCTGGGGGATACCAATCCAGGAAGGAAATCCACTATTGGATTTAATCCTCAAGACTCAGACACTGACTCCCACTTCCTATCCCAAGCAATTAACCTCCACCTAGTCAGACTTCTACCCAACTCTGAGTATTAGAATCCTCTAACTTCCTATTCAAGCAACTGCAACCCAGCCACTTGAACAACCCTGAAAACTAAAACCTAGTTCTGAAAACTACCCTGTTTTTGAAGACACACTTCAACAACAAAACTTCATTCGTACCTAAAGGCTTAGAATGAATTACAGCTCAATTAATCCTAAACCAACTCAAAGCATATGAGTGGTGCACAAATAAAACTCTAAGTTAAAAACACAGACTCAATTTCTGAATTATAACTCTAAAACCGTGAGTCTTGAAAGCAGCAGCAACTCTCCTTTTATAATCTCCAACAATCAGAATTAAACTGGTTCAAATCTTCTGAATTGATATGTTTCTAATTTATGCAAGGCTCAATTAGGAAACATATAATTATGCAATGTATCTCTTCAAAGATTTCTTCTGAAAATATGATCTTCATAAATACGTGCCAAATCTTCATTAGATCTTCCACAAATCAATCAACATTCTAGAAGCATTAATCCATGATAAAACCTTAGCATATCTTGCAAAGATTCGCATAGAAATAACTTGAAAATAACCAGCTTCTGAACAGCTACTGTGCTTTTGATGAGGCATTCAGCTTCTGATGTCATTTTGAGCTTCTGAACAGCTTCAAATGAAATTTCTTGCAACTGAAGACTTGTTATAAATATGGAGATGATTCTAAACAACACTTTGGTTTTGCCAAAACATGCAGCCAACACCAAAAGACTCAACATTCTCAAGCTGGGAATTTAGTTGGCTCACTTCTTCTTTGAGATCAGAATTTTGCACTAAGAGTTCATCCTTCTCAGCTTCCAGTTTGGAGATGGTCTTCTTATGATCCACTACTTGCTTGCAAACTTCTACACTTCTGATGTATAAGTTCTTGTAATTGTCAGCCAGTTCATCATATGAGGATTTTTCAACTCTGGCTTCAGACTCTGAGTCAGACTCTGATAAAGTCTCAGACTCTAAAACTGCTTCAGTCTTTGAACTAGCTCCTGAGGCCTTACCCTTACTATCAGACTTATACCTTCCAGTCAGTGCAACAACATACTTTGCAGATTCAGACTCTACATCTTCTTTTGAATCTTCATCAGACCATGAAACAGCCAAGCTCTTATTCTGCTTCTTAAGAAAAGTATGACATTCTGACTTGATATGTCCATATCCTTCACACTCAAAGCACTGCACACCCTTAGCTTGATTACTCTTCTCCTCAGTTTTGGTCTTCTTCACATCAGTTTGTTGCTTACTCTTGTTGAATCTGAAGTTCTGACCTTTGGTTTTGGATTTTCTGTCAACATGCTTCAGAATTTTGTTGAACTGTCTCCCTAGCAACACGAGAGCTTCTGATAAGTCTCCATCATCTTCATCACACTCTTGTTCATCCTCAGCTTCAGTATTAACTGCAAAAGCAATTCCTTTCCCTCTCTTCTCAGGTTGTTTACAGAAAGCAGTCTCAAAATTCAACAAAGATCCAATTAACTCTTCAACCTTCATAGTGGAGATGTCATGAGCTTCCTCAATAGCTGTCACCTTCATGTCAAATCTTTTAGTAAGTGACCTGAGAATTTTTCTAACTATCTTCTCATCTGACATCTTCTCTCCCAGAGAATCAAAAGAATTTGCCATATCCAGGACATTCATATAGAAATCTTGAATGTTTTCATCTTCCATCATCTTCAAATTTTCAAATTTAGTGGTGAGTAATTGAAGTCTGGACATCTTAACTTTTGAGGTTCCTTCATGAATGGTCTTCAGTATCTCCCAGGCATCCTGGGCTATGGTACACTGCTTGATCAGCCTGAACATGTTCTTGTCCACTCCATTTGTTGAGTATTTAGATGTTGGCTACATGTTTTGGTAAAATCAAAGTGTTCAATCAAAGCATCTACATGTGTTTAAGAAGTCTTCAGAAGCAAGAAATCGAATTTGAGGGGGTTCAGAAGCTGAAATGGCCTTCAGAAGCAGTTTGGACCTTCAGACGCAGTTTTGGGCCTTCAGACTCTGGAACAGTGCATCAGACGCTGAATGGACCTTCAGACGCTGAACAGTACATCACACGTACTGTTCAGACGTTGACCAGCGTTGACTCCTTCAGACGCACTACAGTACTTCAGACGCACTGTTCACCAGTTGACCAGCGTTTACCTTCAAAAGCTGGACTTCATAAGCTGATTTCAGAAGCTGGGTTTTTATGCATTAATGCTATGCGTATTTGTTGGAGATTTGCTAAAGATTTATTATGGCTGAAGTATTTCTAGAAGGGTGAATTAATTTGTTGAAGATCTTATGAAGATGTGCTTCGTGTTTTATGATTGATTTAATTGCTGAAGGATTTTTGCATTATTTGGTTCAGAATTATATGTTTCCTTTTCAAGCCTTTCATAATTCAGAAACATATCAATTGCAGAAGATCGGATTCAGAATTAAGAAAGCTGCTGAAGCCTATTTAAGGAGATGTGCTGCTACTTGTTGAAGACTACGAATTACATATCAGATATCAGAGAGTTTAGAGTCTTTGTGTTTTAAACTTAGGTTTATTTGTACACCACTCATCTGAGTTGGTTTAGAAGTTTTGAGTTGTAATTCATTCTAAGCCTAATTCATTCTAAGCCTTTAGGTACGAATGAAGTCTTTGTTATTTTGAAGTGTTTCTTCAAAAACTGGGTTGTGTTTTCAGAAGCTGTTAGTAACTGAGTTAGTTACTTGAATAGGAAGTTAGTAGTGTTCTAATACTTAGGTAGTGGTCCTGAGTAGAAATCAGACTAGTGGAGATTGATTGCTTAGACTGGGAACAGGGGGTCTGTGTCTTGAGTCTTAAGGATTAATTCATATAGTGGATTTCCTTCCTGGATTGGTATCCCCCAGAGTAGGCGGTGTTTACACCGAACTGGGTTAACAAATTCTGTGTGTTCTTTATATTTCTGCACTTTTATTGCTGCTTCTGAGCTTATTTGTTTGTGCTCTGTTTTGCAAAACTCGTGCTCTGTTTTACTGTCTGAATCTTTAACTGCCAGAATTTCACCATTGAATAGTGCATTCAAAGCTTTGGAGTTTCCAAGAGCCCGATCATCTTCAGCCTTTGTCCATTCTTCCTCTGGTTTCAGCACTTCAGTTTTATTTCCATCTTTATCCAACACAACTGGATGATCCCAACCTTTTAACACAGCTTTCCAGGTCCTGTTGTCAATGGATTTCAGAAAGGCACACATTCTAGACTTCCAGTATTCATAATTTGTGTCATCCAGCAAAGGTGGTCTGTTGACATATCCTCCCTCCTTGTCCATAATTGCCAGAAAAGTCTTCCCTGGAGCTCACCCAAATACAGGCAGGGTGCCTGCTCTGATGCCAATTGAAATTCTGGCAGGTAATGATCAGAACACAGAAACAGAGCACAAAACGTGTAAAACAGAGCACAATGATGCCGGTTCAGAAGTAACAAATAAACAGTGCAGAAAGTAAAGAACACAAGTATTTGTTAACCCAGTTCGGTGTAAATACCACCTACGTCTAGAGGATACCAATCCAGGAAGGAAATCCACTATGAGGAATTAATCCTAATTCTCAAGACACAGACCCCCTGTTCCTAGTCTTCTGGCTTAATCTCCACTAGTACTGATTTCTACCCAGCAACCCCTGAGTATAAGAACCCCCTCTTACTTCCTAATCAAGTAACAACCCAGTTACTAATAGACTTCTGAATACAACCCAGTTTTTGAAGAAACACTTCAAAATAACAAAGACATCATTCGTACGTAAAAGCTTAGAATGATTTACAACTCAAAACTTCTAAACCAACTCAGATGAGTGGTGTACAATCAAAGCCTAAGCTTACAAAGACAAAAACTCTTAAAACTCTAAGACTCAATTTTCTGGTTTTTGATTCACTCAATCAGTCTTCAATAAGCAGCACGTCCTCTCCTTCTATAGGCTTCAGCAGCTCTCATAATTCTGCATCAAATATTCTTCAGTAGATATGATTCTGAAAAACTTTGAAGCTCAATAAGGAAACAAATATTTCTGAATCAAATAAAGCAAAGATCCTTTTGAAATAAATCCAACATAAACACGAAGCCAATCTTTCACCAAGATCTTCACCAATAATTATCAGACTTCTGGAAACTTCAGCCTTGATAAAACCTCAACAAATCTTCAAAAGATACGCGCAAAAATCAACTTCTGAAAAGCAGCTTCTGAAGTTCAGCTTCTGAAGGTCAACGCTGGTCAACGTCTGAACAGTGCGTTTGAAGACCTGTTCAGCGTCTGAAGACCCATCCTGCGTCTGAAGGACCATCCTACGTCTGAAGGTCCATTCTTAGTCTGAAGGTCCATTCTGCGTCTGAAACTTCTCAAACCCATTTTCTTGCTTCTGAAGCACCAAATTAACATCTGGGGATGCTTGCTTGCACACTTTGATTTTACCAAAACATGTAGCCAACATATAAATACTCAACACTTCTCTTCTGATTGTCTTCATCTTGACTACATTTCTTTAAAACTCCAATCTGAAATTCCTGGCAGTTCAAGTTCTGAACCAGCAAAACAGAGCACAATAAGTGCAAAACAGAGCACAGGTTCAGGAGCAAAAATAAACAAGACAGAAAGTAAATAACACAGCAATTTGTTAACCCAGTTCGGTGCAAACTTCACCTACTCTGGGGGATACCAATCCAGGAAGGAACTCCACTATGAGGAATTAACTCAAAGACTCAGACACAGACCCCCCTGTTCCCAGCCTTAGCAATCAATCTCCACTAGTTAAGACTTCTACTCAGGAGCACCACCTAAGTATAAGACACTACTTACTTCCCAATTACTTAATCACAACCCAGTGATCAACAACTCTCAAATAAACAACCAAATTGAAGAACACCCTTCAAGACATCAATGACAACACTCGTGCTTAAAAGCTTAGAGTGAATTACAACCCAAACAAACTAAACCAACTCAAACAGATGAGTGGTGTATAAAAACAAAGTCTAAGCTTACACAGACTCTTATAAAATAAACTGTAATTGACTCAATCAAAATCCCAATTTGCAGCAGCACGTCTTCCTTTATATATAGTCTTCAACAAGCAAATAATTCTGAATCAAATATTCTTCAATTGATATGATTCTGAAATATTATAGAAGCTCATAGAAGAAACATATTTCTGAATAATATTTTTGCAAAGATACTTTGAAAAATATATTCATCAATAAACACGAAGCAAATCTAAACCAAGATCTTCACCAAATTCTCAGCCTTCTAGAAAACAAAAGCATGAATAAAACTTCAGTAAATCTCCAAGAGATACGCACATAATTAATCCAAAAGAATGCAGAAAATCAGCTTCTGGAAACAGCTTCTGAAGGTCAACGCTGGTCAACGTCTGAACTGTACGTCTGAAGCACCATCCTGCGTCTGATGAACAGTACTGCGTCTAAAGATCATTTTTGCGTCTGAAGGCCATTCCAGCTTCTGAGACTTCTCAAATCCATTTTCCAGCTTCTGAAGGACCAAAATAACATCTGAGGACGCAAGCTTGCACACTTTGATTTTACCAAAACATTTAGCCAACCTTTAAATAACTAACAATCTCCCCCTTTGGCAAATTTTTGGCTAAAATCAAATGCTTCACATAGAATAAGTTCTTCAATCAACACAAGAAACCAACAATGATGAACTACACATAACATAGCAGAGTTAGCAGCATATTAAAAACACAAACAACTGAAAAATACTCCCCCTGCAATACACAACATCAATTTCTGAGGAACAACTCTTCTCCCCCTGAAACACAACACTCAGGAACTCCCCCTGAACATAACAACTTCTGACAGGAAGTACACAAACTCAGGAACACTCCCCCTGAACCAAACAGATCAGCAAACATATAAATTTCTCCCCTTTTTTAGCCAAACAAGTTTGACAAAACACCAGCAAACAACAACAAATACCAGGAGAAGAAACACAACTCATATCACAAAGAACTCAGCACAGCAGCACAACTAACAGCACAGAACCAGTCAATACCAGCAAGGACCAGAACCACAAAAGCACTCAGAAGAACAACCAAAACTTGTAAAGAACAGCACAACAGCAGACCAGAAACACAAGCAAACATTCACAACAGTTACAAACCAGCCAGTCTTCAGACTCAACATCAGAAAATGCTTAGTCTTCATTAGACACAAACCACAGATGCTGCTCAATTGATATGTGCCTCAGGCACATTCAGAACTACCTTCCCAGCAATCTTCTCCTTAAAATCAGCAACTCTTTTCTGAACACAGGACATAACATCTTCAGACTCACAAGAAACAAGTGCCTTTTGAACAGGAATAGGAACTAACACTTTGCTCCTGATTTTAGATGATCCATCACCAGAACTCATTTGTGCTACAGGAATGGGCTTGCTGTCATCAGCAACAACCTTTCCTTTTCCTTTGTTCAGCCTCTGAGCAACACCAGCACACTTTGGTATCCATTCTTTCTTGATTTTGCTTTTATTCACAGCTGGTTCAGGTTTTCTGTGTTGAAAATGCTTGGGATAACCATGCAACTTGTAACAAAAAGGTTTAATGTGTTCCTTTTTACCACAATGATGACAAACCCAAGGATGAGTTCTCTTCTTATCTTCAGATCCTTGAGATTGGTTCTTAGGTTTGCTCTTCAGTGGAACATGAGTAGCAGCAGGTATGAACCTCTTAGCAGGTTTTTGTTGTTTGATGTTCAGATTCTGATCAACAAACCCAATTCCATTTGACTTTCCCTGATTCTGATTCTCCAGAATCTCTTCCAGCACATCAGTAGCAGAATTCAGCATTCTAACTTGCTTTTTCATCTGATCAAGTTGTGAATTCAGTTGAATTACCTCATTACTGAGAACAGAAATCTTCTCTAAGTGTTCACCCCTCTCAATCTAAAGTTGAGTATTAATTTTCTTCTGTTCTTCCATCTGCTTGCATACTTCATCAAATTGACATTGCAACTTCCTGCAAAACTCAGCAGGATTTTTGCGACAGGAAGTCAGATCTTCACAGGATGATTCTCCATCACTTGACTCAGATTCTGAACAAGTTTCTGACCCCATAGCTTCATCATCAGGGATGCATCTTCCAGTAAAAGCAGCAACATGCTTAGTAGACTTACTCTCCACATCTCCTTCTGACTCCTCTTCATCAGACCAAGACACAGTCAGACTCTTCTTCTGTTTCTTGAGAAAAGTAGGACATTCTGACTTGACATGTCCATAGCCTTCACACTCAAAGCACTAAACTCTCTTTGACTGATTGCTCTTGTCATCAGTTCTTGTTTTCTGCTTCAGAAACTTCTTGAATTGTTTACTCAGCAGCACAAGAGCTTCTGATGAGCTATCATCATCCACACATTCAGTATCAGCAACAAAAGCAACACCTTTACCCTTCTGAATAGTTCTGCTGATTTCAAAGTTTTGAAGGGAACCTATCAATTCTTCAACCTTCATGCTGGATATGTCATGTGCTTCTTCAATAGCAGTCACTTTCATATCAAACCTCTTGGGCAGGGATCTGAGAATTTTTCTAACAAGTTTCTCATCTGAAACTTTTTCTCCAAGGGATTCAAAAGAATTAGCCATGTCCAGAATGTTCATGTAAAAGCTTTGTATGTTCTCATCCTCCAGCATTCTGAGATTTTTAAACTTTGTTGTCAAAAGCTGAAGTCTGGACAACTTTACCTTTGAGGTTCCTTCATGAGTGGTCTTGAGAATTTCCCAGTCATCCTTGGCAATTGTACACTGCTTGATCATCCTGAATACATTCTTGTCCACTCCATAAAATATTGCATTCAGGGCTTTGGAGTTTGCAAGAGACAAGGCCTCTTCATCATTGGTCCAATCTTCCTCTGGTTTTAAAGCAGCTGTCTTGTTACCATCTTTGTCAGTCACAACTGGATGTTCCCAACCCTTCAGCACAGCTTTCCAGGTCTTGCTATCAATAGATTTAAGGAAAGCACTCATGCGTGATTTCCAATAATCATAATTTGTTCCATCCAGCAGAGGTGGCCTGTTAACAAAACCTTCTTCTTTCTCCATAAAGCCATAAATTAACTACCCTGGAGCTCAACCAAATACAGGCAGAGTGCCTGCTCTGATGCCAATTGAAATTCCTGGCAGTTCAAGTTCTGAACCAGCAACACAGAGCACAATAAGTGCAAAACAGAGCACAGGTTCAGAAGCAAAAATAAACAAGACAGAAAGTATATAACACAGCAATTTGTTAACCCAGTTCGGTGCAAACTTCACCTACTCTGGGGGATACCAATCCAGGAAGGAAATCCACTATGAGGAATTAACTCAAAGACTCAGACACAGACCCTCTGTTCCCAGCCTTAGCAATCAATCTCCACTAGTTAAGACTTCTACTCAGGAGCACCACCTAAGTATAAGACACTACTTACTTCCCTATTACTTAATCACAACCCAGTGATCAGCAACTCTCAAACAAACAACCAAATTGAAGAACACCCTTCAAGACATCAATGACAACACTCGTGCTTAAAAGCTTAGAGTGAATTACAACTCAAACAAACTAAACCAACTCAAACAGATGAGTGGTGTATAAAAACAAAGCCTAAGCTTACACAGACTCTTATAAAATAAACTGTAATTGACTCAATCAAAATCCCAATTTGCAGCAGCATGTCTTCCTTTATATATAGTCTTCAGCAAGCAAATAATTCTGAATCAAATATTCTTCAATTGATATGATTCTGAAATATTATAGAAGCTCATAGAAGAAACATATTTCTGAATAATATTTTTGCAAAGATACTTTGAAAAATATATTCATCAATAAACACGAAGCAAATCTTAACCAAGATCTTTACCAAATTCTCAGCCTTCTAGAAAACAAAAGCATGAATAAAACTTCAGTAAATCTCCAAGAGATACGCACAGAATTAATCCAAAAGAATGCAGAAAATCAGCTTCTGGAAACAGCTTCTGAAGTTCAGCTTCTGAAGGTCAACGCTGGTCAACGTCTGAACAGTGCGTCTGAAGCACCATCCTGCGTCTGATGAACAATAATGCGTCTGAAGATCATTTCTGCGTCTGAAGGCCATTCCAGCTTCTGAAACTTCTCAAATCCATTTTCCAGCTTCTGAAGGACCAAAATAACATCTGAGGACACAAGCTTGCACACTTTGATTTTACCAAAACATTTAGCCAACCTTTAAATAACTAACACAATCAATTGTAAAGAGCAAATCTCATCTAGCTTTAAGGGTATTAAAGTCTAGGTTGAGTAACATAGTGCAAGGTCTGGTGTGACTTAGAACAGAAAGTTGAGAGCCTGCTGAGGCTTAGAGAATACAGGTTGTAAATGTTCCAAGGGAACAAGATTGTACGGTGCAGGATTTGAGAGGTTATTTCAAGCATCATAGTGGAAACTCTCACAAGATTGTGAGGAGTGGACTAACCCACATTGGGTGTGTTGTACCCCAATTTTGTCCCAAGCTTTTCAAAACAAAAAAATTTCAAAAAAAAAAAGAGAAAAGTCAAAGTCAACAAAAAAGTCAACATTTCAGAAATGAGGACTTCGCAGAGCAAAGTCCCCTTCGCTCTGCGAAGTCTGCGAATTTTTTGCAGATTTTTTAATCTCTTTGATTTATCTTCAATATGTTATTATTATTATTACCTATCATTATTATTATTGTTATTATCATCAATTGTGGCTAATTGGGCTCAGCAAAGCAAGAATTGGAGCATGTGCCATTAAAGCCAAGGTGAGAAGCTTTTTCTTCCAACCAAGCATGTGCCAAGCAAGTTGGCTTGCCCTTGGGCAGCTCTTGTCCCTCCCAATGGACCTGCTATTGACCCTAAGCTTGCCAGCCACCAGCTTGTTTGTTTTTCTTCCTGCTTTCTCCCCCAAAACCAGTCAAACCCAGCTGGTTTTCACTTGTCCAAAGGCTTGTTTTGCTGCCCTGTTTTCAGCAGCTTTTCTTCCTCCTCACACCAGCCCACATGTTCCCTTTTGTTTCCCTCAACCTCTGCACATCACAGTGCACGTTTTTCTTGCTTAACCCTCAAGATTGCAAGGACCAATCCCAAGGGACAGCCAAGTGCAAACCAGCCCTGTTTTTCCCTTTTTTCATCATCATTTCTATCCAAAATCAGTTGCATTAATGGCTGGATTTGCCAAAATCTTGACCATTGCAGCAAGGCAGGGTCACCTCTTCACTTTTGCATTAAATGCAAAGCAAGATAGCCTGGTTTCTAGCCCACAAATCAGCTGGATTCTAGAGATTTTCATCATGACATTGGATTTGGTTTTTTGCTTATAAAAGCAATGCCTTGCATAAGGATTCAAGAGAATCTTACTAGCAATTGAACACAATTGAAAACACTTGAAACAACACTAAATACACAGCATTCAAACCCTCAAAGCACCATACAAAGAGTGAGAGATAGTAGCCAAGCATTAGTGTTATTATCCTCCAAACCCCCAACATCCCAACTTTGCAAAACTTCAACCATTCAAGTCCTCTCCATTTCCTTGCAACAAGAGCATTGCTAGGAGTTCTGTAAGTGTTCTGAAATCTTTATCTTTCATTTAGATTTGTTGCTTGCATCACTTGTTTTGTTTAAATTCATTTTGCTCTAAAAAACCCCTTTTGAATTTCAAAGAAATCCCAAGGTTTGCAAAACATTTAAACTAAGTTGTTGCACTCCTTTTATTGCTGATTTCAAAAGCTTTTCACTCCTCCAAAGGTCCTGAAATTGTTCAGAAGTTGCTTCTGAACAGCAGTTCAGAAGCAGCTTCTGAACTCAAAATTTCGCAGTGCGAAGCTCAGGTCGCAGTGCGACCATGACAGAACTCAGAATCTGAGTTCAGGCTCCTAAACAGCCAATTTTTGAGGTTCTAGCCCAAAAACTCAGAACCTAAGAGTATTGAAACTCATTTTTTTCAAACCATATCAAGAATTTTGCATGATATTGGAAGATTCACAAGTTCGAGCAACACTTTTTTGAATAACTTGCGAAACAAGTTACGTTCATAAACTTTCAAAATCAAACTTGAGCAATAAGCTAAGTTCATCGTTTTCAAAACCAAACTTGAACAAAAACCTTGTTCAAGATTTTCAATCAAACGTGAACTTAAGCCGAACTTGTTCACTTTTCAAAACCTTTTTCAAACTTGAGCCGAACTTGTGCGTTTTTTCACAAATTGGTGCAAAACTTGCTCATTTTCATGCACATAAACAAGGCAAACTTGTTCATAGGTTGCAACAACTAATTTGAACATTAAAACCTTTTCATATGAGTTTTAAACCAATTGTTTTGATAAACTTTGGGATTTCTTAAAATTCAACCAAAACTTGAATGAAAAAGGGGTGGTTTGACGTATGTCTCTCCATTGCCCCGATTGAACGAATGCGTGACGTATGTCTCGTCGTTCGGACAATCGTCATTCTATTTTTTCAACGCATCCAACCACACCAAACCAATTCTTGCCCCTTTGTGGTCAATTTGAACCCTTTGGTCCCCCGTGACCATTTGATTCAATTTCTCGACTCGTTTGAGTCATTTTGGTCAATGTTCGACTCGGTTGAGTCCATTGCACCCTTTCTTGATCCCATTGGATCAATTGAACCCTTCCTCGACTCGTTTGAGTCACTTTGGTCAATGTTCGACTCGGTTGAGTCCATTGCACCCTTTTCTTGATCCCGTCGGATCAATCGAACCTTTCCCGACTCGGTTGAGTCATTTTAATCTTTTGGTCCCCTCGCGGCCAATTCGAACCCTTTTTCCCCAACGGACATGCTTTTAACATTTCTAGCGCGATTTTAAACAAACGCTTAAGCCTCCCATGCGCGAGCATACAAGCTACGTTTGATCGTAAGAATACGGTTAAAACATCGTTCATTAAAAACAACCAACAAATACGTTTTTCTACCAAAGAACTACGTAGCTTTGAATTCCCCATCGCACCAGGGGATACGTAGGAGCAAGATCATCATCTTGTCAAGCACAATAATAAAAAACAAACTTTTTCCCCTTTTATCTTTATTATCTTTATTTATCTTCAAGCATGCAAGCAAAACCTTTGAAAACATTCTAGCCTTAGTTAACTAGGAGGTTCCCGTTGAGTACAACGGACGTGAGGGGTGCTAATACCTTCCCCTTGCGTAATCGACTCCCGAACCCGATAATGGTTGCGATGACCATCCTTTCCTCATCGTCAAGGGTTTTATTATCGTTTCCCTTCAAAATAAAAAACTCAAGGGTTTATCAACGTTCCCTTTAAACAAAAACTTTGGTGGCGACTTCACAACAGCCTTGCTAGCGTTTGCGAACGCTCGAGGCTTGCGCGTTTTTAGCGAGAGCGCACAGGTTGAACCACTATAAAACTCTATGTGTCTTTCTTCTCTATCCCTTTACTATTTATTTTCAGCATAAATGTTTAATTTCAGTTTACACACCATTATCACTTTGTTCATTATTTATTACACTTACAGTGCTGAACGTACTTCAGAACGTCCTGAACTTAACCAAGTTTTTATTTCTTCCAAGTATCAACTTGAGAATGATTTACCACAAGTACATGTTAAATTTAAAAAGGGTCACAATTCAAACCCCCCTTTCTTGTGACTATTATTTCCACTTCAATTGGTATCAGAGCTCTGCCTCTTTGGTTTGAGCACTTAACAATGTATGAGGAAAAGATCCAGAAAGACGTGATGTCAAAATCTGCAAATCAAAGTACATGTCACATATGCAACATTGTGGGATTTTTCAAAACTAGACGCCCTCTAAACAAGAAATGCAAAGATGGCATCCTGAGATGACTTTGAAGAAAAAGAAGAGGTCAATACATGAGTAAAGACAAACACATAAAGTGAAGAGATAATAAATTCTAATCCTTATCTTTTATGTAAAGTGTTTAATAATATTTCATATGACTCATGCATTTCATCTTAAAAGTATGAACTTTTTAAAATAATAACTTTTCTGAAATAAAAAAAAAAAAGTGAAACTATTAATCTTGAATGAGAGATATCTTAAAACCATTCAAAAATTGCAACACTCTTATTTTAAAATGTTTAAGAAACATAAGATTCTCAATGAGCAAAAAAAGTTGTAAGATTTAGAAAATTCTAAATTATTGAAACAAAATGTTATTTTGAAAAGGGAAGTAAAAATTTGAAAAAGGACATAACCAACTTTCTGAAGTCTGTTAAGATTTTTTTAAAAAAAGGGCTGGTTTAGTATTCAGAACCTCTCACAAACAAAAGTGAGAAGGTAAATGAAAAATGTTCATTTGGCAAAAGAATTTAACACTATGAATCTGTATGTTTTTTTTTTATAAAAAGAAACTTGAGAAAAATCTTCATTTCAAAAAGACATTTTATCCTAGATTAGAATACTCTCGTAAGATGAGAAAGTTAACTGAAATGGATTAAATTGACTAACGGAAACATATTTGAAGGACCAAAATGAAAAAATTTAGAGTTATGAAACCAAAATAAAAAATAAAAAATAAATTAAGGGACCAAACGTTCAATTAAGCCTTAGATAATTTAAGTTGTCTCGGATAATTTGACACAAATAATTTGATGAATATTTGACACAAATTACAATAGTAAAGAGGATATCTATTATAAAATGGAGTAGTATTGATTGATTTGCCTTAAAAAAAAAAAGTCATTGAAATTTCATATTTACTAAAAAAAATGATACAATTGGCAATTTATTTACCAAAAAATGTGTGGGCAGTCTCATACCATATGGCCCACAAGAAGCAATGCGTGAAATTTCTTACTCCCTCCGTCTCAAAATATAAGCAAAAATTGGTCAACAAAAGTTAATGTATTTGGTTCAAAATTTGTACCAAATACATCAACTTATGTTGACTCATTTTTGCTTATATTTTGGGACGGAGTAGTATTTACAAATCCTTGAAATTTCAACGCGTGATTGACTTATAAGGCAATCAATTATTATTGTAAAGAAAGTGCCACGAAATCAAACGCTTAAATTCCTTGTTCATAATATTAATATATGCTTTTTTTGAAGTCATAGATTCACGTTGCCATATTGTAACCAAAAAAAAAAAAGATTCACGTTGCCATATCCAATCCTCTAAACACTTGGTATATTCAGATGGCTAGCATCTCTGAGCAGTAGGATCTCTCATTCACCAAAAATGTTAAAAAACTATTTTACGAAACACTTAAATTAACGTATCAACTGTCAGTCATCATCACTTATAATCTATCAGCTACCTTATCAGTTATCCGTTAATTTTATTAAATAGAGTTTAAATAAAAAATGAAAAGAAGGTGCCATTATGAAAAGTAAAAAGAAGCGATTCTGAAAAGTAGGCGAGGAATTAACGCTTATATTCCATTCAATTATGAAAAGAAGGTGCCACGAAATGGACGCTTAAAGTTCGTTGTTGATATATGCTTTGCTTTGAGTATACTCCAAATCCATTCAAGTGATAGATTCACGTTGTCCAATTAACTCATCTAAACATTTAGCTTATTCAAATGGCTAGCAGCAGCAACTCATCTTTAGCTCTTGTGAGTTCTTCAAGGAGAAATTATTATGATGTGTTTGTCACCTTTAGAGGTGAAGATACTCGCAACAATTTCACTGATTTTCTTTTTGATGCCCTTGAAACAAAAGACATTTTTGTATTTCGGGATGACACTAATCTTCAAAAAGGTGAATTCATTGGATCTGAGCTTTTTCGAGCAATCGAAGGATCTCAGGTTTTTGTAGCAGTCTTCTCAAGAAACTATGCTTCCTCAACATGGTGTTTGCAAGAATTAGAAAAGATATGTGATTGCGTTAAGGGATCAGGAAAACATGTTCTTCCTATTTTCTATGATGTTGATCCTTCTGAGGTGCGAAAGCAAAGTGGGATTTATGGTGAAGCATTTGTCAAACATGAACAAAGATTCCAACAAGACCCTCAGATCGTGTCAAGATGGAGGGAAGCTCTAAAACAAGTGGGGAGTATCTCTGGTTGGGATCTACGTGATAAGTAAGTAATTTATAGCAAATCTTTTTCAAACTATATTTTTCATTTTTGGTAGAAAAAAGGTAGGGTGAAGGGATAGTGTCATACTTCGAAGTATGAATGATTTTATGGTTTAAATTGTACTTAAAAAATAATTTAATTTACCTCCCTCATAGGACACAAGTTGGGCTCAAACCCGAAACTTCAGTGTCACATGCCTTTTTTTACCATTAGAAGAAACATTTGGAGTTCAAACTAAAGTTTTATGAAAGAAGAAAAACATGTGTTATTTTGTTTAGTGTGATATTATTTTTCTTATCTGACAATTTATAGTTGTTGATTAAATTTTCACTTTCAGGCCACAATGTGCAGAGATTAAAAAGATTGTTCAAAAGATAATTAATATATTGGAATGCAAATCTTCATGTAATTCAAAAGATTTAGTTGGGATAAATTCTCGTATAGAAGCATTACAAAATCATTTACTTTTGGACTCAGTTGATGGTGTTCGTGCTATAGGAATTTGGGGGATGGGAGGAATAGGGAAGACAACCCTTGCTTTGGATTTATATGGCCAAATCTCTCATCGATTTGATGCATCTTGTTTCATTGATGATGTAAGCAAAATTTGTAGATTACATGATGGTCCACTCGAAGCACAAAAGCAAATCCTATTTCAAACTCTTGGCATAGAACACCATCAAATATGCAATCGTTACAGTGCAACATATTTGTTACGACGTAGACTATGTCATGAAAGGGCACTTCTGATTCTTGATAATGTGGATCAAGTTGAACAATTGGAAAAAATAGCATTGCATCGTGAATGGTTTGGTGCAGGTAGTAGAATTATTATCATTTCTAGAGATGAGCATATACTGAATGCGTATGGAGTGGATGTAGTTTACAAAGTTCCACTTTTGGATGAGGACGAATCTCACAAGTTATTTTGTCGAAAAGCTTTCAAGCATGAGAAAATTATTAGTAGTAATTATCAAAAATTGGCAGATGAGATACTGAATTATGCTGAGGGTCTACCACTAGCAATTACAGTATTGGGCTCATTCTTGTTTGGTAGTAATGTGACTGAATGGAAGAGTGCATTGGCTAGATTGAGAGAAAGTCCACACAAAAATGTCACAGATGTGCTGCGATTAAGTTTTGATGGGCTAGAGAAATTGGAAAAAGAAATTTTTCTTGATATTGCTTGTTTTTTCAACGATCAGTTTGACAAATATGTTAAAAACATTCTAAATTGTTGTGGATTTCATGCTGATATTGGATTAAGAGTTCTCATTGATAAATCACTTATAAGCATTACTAATGATTCAGTGATTAAAATGCATTCTTTGTTAGAAGAGCTAGGCAGAAAAATTGTGCAAGAAAATTCAAGCAAAGAGCAAAGAAAGTGGAGCAGGGTGTGGTCCAGAAAAGAACTCTACAATGTTAAGATGGAGAAAATGGTAAAGTTGCTGTTTAGAAATAAAAAAAACATATTTCCATTTTTATAAAAAAACAATAAATATTGGCAGTAATTTATTTTTTCTGTTATTTTTTGTAATGCTTTAGGAAAAGCATGTTGAAGCCATAGTTTTGCATTTTGGAGATGCTCAGGATGTAAACGCTGAACAATTGTCAAAAATGAGTAATCTTAGATTGCTCATCATCAGTTACAGTGTAAATACCTCAAGATTTCCAAGTTGTCTTTCAAACAAATTAAGATTTGTTGTGTGGTATTATTATCCTTTCAAGTATTTGCCATCAAGTTTTCACCCCAATGAACTTGTTGAATTGAACTTGCGGAGTAGCAACATTAAACAACTATGGAAAAACAAGAAGGTACTATAAATTCTCTTATTACTAATGTTTATCTTCAAAATATAAACAAATTCGAAACAATTTTCTTATGATCAAAGTAATGGCTATATTTTTGTTGGTTTTTCATGTCACAGCATCTCCCCAATTTGAGAAAATTGGATCTACGTTACTGTAGAGAGCTAGAAAAGATAATCGATTTTGGAGAGTTCCCGAATCTTGACTGGTTAAATTTGGTAGGATGTAAAAACCTAGTTGAGTTGGATCCATCTATTGGACTTCTAAGAAAGCTTGTTTACTTGAATGTAAAAGATTGCAAAAATCTAGTGAGCATACCCAACAGCATATTTGGTCTTAGCTCTCTTAAATATCTAAATATGTGTGGCTGTTCCAAAGTGTTTAACAATTCAAGGATTCTGTTAAGTGAAAGTGTCCTCAAATCGAGAAACACATATTTGTTGCCATCCTTGAATAGATTATATTGTTTGCGTGAAGTTGACATTAGCTTTTGCCATCTAAGCCAAGTGCCTGATTCAATTGAATGTTTACATTGGCTAGAAAGGTTAAACTTAGGGGGAAACGATTTTGTGACACTACCTAGCCTGAGGAAGCTTTCCAAACTTGTATATTTAAATTTGCAGCATTGCAAGTTGTTGGAATCTTTGCCTCAACTTCCTTCTCCTACCACTATTAAGCGGGAACGAGATGAGGACGCCAATTTCAGGATTTTAGGATTGGTCATTTTCAACTGTCCAAAATTGGGTGAGAGGGAACGTTGCAGTAACATGACATTTTCATGGATGAAACAATTCATCAAGGCAAACCCACAATCCCACCCTGCCTACATTGATAGTAGGATTCAAATTGTTACTCCAGGAAGTGAAATACCAAGTTGGATCAACAATCAGAGCGTGGGTCTTTCAAACCAATCTCCTATTATGCATGACAATATCAATGATTTCATTGGCTTTGTATGTTGTGCAGTATTTACCATGACACCTAATAGAGAGTTCCTTCCATGGACCGCCAATATAAAACTGGTTTTGAATTCTGTTTGTTCCTTTAGTGTTCCAGTAATTATGAATGGAAGTCTTATTACGACCAAATCAAGTCACCTATGGATAATCTACTCACCCCGAGAGTCCTATGATGAATTTGAAAATATTTATTTTGGCGGTACTAACGGTGAAAGTTTGGGTGTGGAGGTGAAGAGGTGCGGGTATCGATGGGTATGTAAACAAGACCTACAAGAGTTCAACTTAACAACGATGAATCACGAAAAATCCTTGGCTCAGAAGTGTAAGATTTTGACAATTGAAGATGAGATACAACCACAACCGCAACCAGAACCAGAATCATTCATCTCACAAGTCGTAACTACTTCACAGAGAAGAAAGTCAACAATTGATAACAAGTCAACCGCAAAAACAATCTCTGTTGTCAACTGCAAGCAAAGGTACTGAAGATAATTCAAAAGAATCTTGTTAACTTTATATTATTCTTTTTTTTATCCATGATTTTGTTGGCTGAAGTGAGACTTTGTTTGTCTGATTTGCATTTTAGACTGAATTTTATGATTTGCGGGGTGGGAGTTTTAAATTTGTGTTAGGTTGTAATTTCCATGCCGTTTCTGGTGTCTGTGTTTGTGTTTCATAGACAACAACATTTTAAGGAACACTTTATCACATAAATCTGCATTCATGTCATCCACAGAAAAAAATCTCGAACCTCCATATCAGCCACACAAACAGAAGTATCCGTGGAGGTACAAGATTCACCTGTTGCATATGAAGTTTCAACTGAATCTCCTTCATCTGAAGTTCAAACAAGTGAAGACTCATCTCTTAAGTCCGATGCCAATGCCGGTTCTACAAATGCCAAACGTTCAAGACCTGAAAGGAAAAGTGAGATGCCTCCTGTGAAGAATGAGGATTTGGTTCCTGGGGCAGCTTTTATGGGGAAAGTAAAATCTATCCAACCATTTGGTGCGTTTGTTGATTTCGGAGCTTTCACGGATGGACTTGTTCATATTTCGATGTTGAGTGATAGCTATGTAAAGGATGTTGCAAGTGTTGTTTCTGTTGGACAAGAAGTCAAGGTGAAGCTTATTGAAGTGAACGCTGAAACTAAGCGTATATCTCTATCTATGCGTGAAAACACTGATACTGGTAAACGTAATGATGCTCCGAACAATGCAGGGAAATCTGGCCCTGGGAGGAGGGATTCTTCAAAATCTGGTCCAAGGAAAGATAAGAAAAACAGGAAATTTGTTGTAGGTCAGGAGTTGCAAGGTACGGTGAAGAATATGACGAGGAGTGGTACTTTTATATCACTTCCTGAAGGGGAGGAAGGATTTCTATCGTTAGCTGAGGAAGATGACGATGGATTCGGGAATATAATGGGAAAATCTTCGTTGGAGATTGGTCAAGAAGTTAGCGTACGAGTTTTGCGTATCACAAGAGGACAAGCGATACTGACTATGAAGAAGGAAGGAGCTGATGCAGTTGGGCCTGGCCCTGTTATCACAGAATCAGACATCACAGCAAGTGCACTAGCTACTCAAGATGGAATAAAGGTTATGCATAATTAATTTTTAAATCCTGCTTGCCTCAATGAATTTTGGTTAATGTATTGAAATTGATCACAATTTTGGTTAATGAATTTTTTTATGTATAAACCACACATTGCAAGATATAGTACCCCTTTCATTTTCTACACGATCCGAATCAATCAATTTTATGCGAACAAAGCAATTAAAGGACATCATTATAGTTAGCTTATTTAACAAATGGAGGATTTTCTATTAACAGATGTCCTGCCAGCACAAGTCGTAGCACCAGCACAAGCACAAGTTGAAGAGGTTGCAATTGCATCCGAGACAAACAGCTTCATATTCATCTTATCTGCTTCATATTTCCATTCTCATTTTTCTCCATCAAACATAAGTAAATATATTAGACATATTTCAATTTATACAGGTATTTCAGTTTTTACATGTAAAAGAGAACAATTTTTTATGTTCGGCTTGTTTGGATATGCTTGTGGAAACAACTTATGTCACGTCCATAAGCTGTTTTCAGCTTATTTTCATAAGCTATCCATGATAGCATATGAAAAAGCTTATAGCTTGTATGTAAACAGTTTTACTTTATTTTATAGTTTGCTATAAAAATTATTTTTTACTTAGGTTTTTTATGGATACACAACTCAATTAAGTGCTTATAGCATTAGCGCTTATCATATAAGTGATTATGCTATAAGCGCTTAATTAAGTTGTTTATCCAAACAAAATCATCTTTGGCGATTTGTAATTGGATATCTTGTCCCTGGGTAGAATTGGGAGTTTGGACCAACTAATGCTTTTCCTTTGGGGAGTTAAAGACATTTCTTGGTTTTTCAGCTGTTGACATATCTTTGAAT
The DNA here is from genome assembly GCA_018208015.1 of Medicago ruthenica. NCBI lineage: Eukaryota > Viridiplantae > Streptophyta > Magnoliopsida > Fabales > Fabaceae > Medicago > Medicago ruthenica. The sequence goes on along the minus strand of CM031376.1, from coordinate 3,995,946 downwards.
TCTTACATAAGATTTCTAATTTTTAAATGTCTGTTCCGCCCCCCTTTGGATTGCAGCAACTATATCACCAGCACTTGTGAAGCAACTTCGGGACGAAACAGGAGCTGGAATGATGGACTGCAAAAATGCTCTATCAGAGAGGGAAGGTGACATTATCAAGTGCAGACAAGAAAGCAGCCAGAGCAACTACTGAAGGAAGGATAGGTTCTTACATCCATGACAGCAGAATCGGTGTTTTGGTAGAAGTAAACTGCGAGACAGATTTTGTCTCCCGAGGTGAAATTTTCGAAGAGCTTGTCGATGATATAGCCATGCAAGTGGCTGCGTGCCCCCAAGTAGAGTATGTTGTTACTGAAGACGTTCCTGAGGAGTTTGTGAAGAAAGAAACGGAGATAGAAATGCAAAAAGAAGATCTTGCGTCAAAACCGGAGCAAATTAGATCAAGGATTGTTGAAGGACGGATAAGGAAAAGACTTGAGGATTTAGCGTTGCTTGAGCAGGATTGATATAAGCAGACAATTGCAACTATTGGAGAAAATATGAAAGTTACAAGGTTTGTTCGGTTCAACCTCGGAGAGGGTTTGGAAAAGAAAAGCCAGGATTTTGCTGCTGAAGTCGTCGCACAAACTACAGCAAAACCGGTAACTACTCCAGTGAAAGAGGAGCCTGCTGCCGCAGAAGCCAAGGAGACTGAACCAAAGTAAGTAGTTCAAACAGGTCCTTGATCTTTTTTTTTTCACGTCAAATTAGTCATTTCTTCATGTTAAGTTAGTTAGTCCTTTATGTTTAAAAATGTCAACAATGTTGGATCTAAATTACATCATAATGACTGTTAGAATGTCTAATCCATCAAAATTAACATGATATTTTTATTTTGTATCGAAGATTGTGACCTCGTTGTCAACGAAAGTCAATTGTGTATCATTCTTTATAGTATATCATTGATTGATTATGTAGAAAAGAATGAAGCTGGTTCAATGTTGTAAATAATTTTAAAGATAAAAGACCAATTTTAAAGATAAAATGATCCTGGTGTAGTTTTAGCCATTATAAAATTTCCATAATTATGCTAAAGTAGACATTTCTTGGTGATTGCATTAACTTTATGTTCTAATGACTCACTTTGAAATCTATTAAAGGAATTAGAACTACAAACTATATCAATGTGCTAAGTTTTCCTGAATATTTCTACCCTAACCCTCCCTAAATATTTGTATATATGTTGAATATTATCTTTCAATTATTCTTGGTATAGACAATTTAACCTATGTTGTGACTGGGGATAACGTGTGAGCGTCAGTCTATGAAAGCACTGACACACAATGTTTTGACATGGCACTAACACTAACATGTCGACATCGATAATAAAATGAAACAACAGAATGTAACCACATGCGTAGGTGTTAGTTGTGCACAAAAAAAAAATTGGGAGAAAAAAATGGTTGTGTTTGATGCAAATCGTAAAATTTTTAATGTTGTGTTGCAGGAAATCAACAGTAGTTGTTTCGGCCTCATTGGTTAAACAATTAAGGGAAGAAACAGGTGCAGGGATGATGGACTGTAAGAAAGCTCTTTCTGAAACAGAAGGTGATCTTGAAAAGGCACAAGCATACGTCAGAGAAAAGGGTCTCTCATTCGCTGATAAGAAAGCTGGAAGACTAGCAGCTGAATGAAGAATCGGTACATACATTCACGATTCGTGCATCAGTGTTCTGATAGAAGTGAACTGTGAAACCAACTTTGTTGGCAGAAGTGAGAAATTCAAGGAGTTAGTTGATGATCTTGCAATGCAAGTTGTTTATGGTCCACAGTTTGTATCTATTGAAGATACAAACTGTGGATCATAAACAACTTGATCGATAATTATTAATTTTTTTGGGACAGTATTCAAATTAAAGAGGTTATCGAAAACTTACAATTAACAATATTATAACAAATCATTGATTCATCTGGTATATAAATATATGATTCATTTGCGAGTTTACTAGATCGATAGTTTTCATTTTTGATGTTCAAAAATTACTATAGATACAATGTCACACTTAGTAAAGATTTATGATACATGTATAGGATGTACTCAATGTGTCTAAGCTTGTCCCACAGATGTATTAGAAATGATACCTTGGGATGGATGTAAAGCTAAGCAAATAGCTTCTGCCCCAAGAACAGAAGACTGTGTTGGTTTGAAGATATTCCGGAAACCATTGTGACGAAGGAAAAAGAACTTGAGATGCAGAGAGAAGACCTTGCTGTGAAACCCGAGAACATAAGAGGGAAAACAGTTGAGAGAAGAATCTCGAAGAGGTTTGGAGAGCTTGCTCTTCTAGAGCAGCCTTTTATTAAGGATGACAGTGTTGTAGTCAAAGACTTGGTGAGGCAAAGTATAGCTGCCATTGGAGAGAAATTAAAGTGCTGCGTTTTGTTTGGTTCACTCTCGGAGAAACAGTTAAAAAATAAACAGCCATACCAGCATAGCTTACAAGGTTTTCAAGAGAAGTAGAAGCAAAGCTGCGGATTGCTCATTTGACAGAAGCATAAGGCAAAGCTGCAGATTGCTCGTGAGCTCGGTTTCCCATTTGTGCAATTTGAATCTGACAGTAGAGTGTAAGTGAAGGCAATATTGAACCAGGACATTGTAGCTTATGATTTAGGTAATATCATAGACCAATGTGTTTCACTTTTTTGTTCTCATGCTAACTATATGTTAGGTTTTGTATGATGACAAGTTAACAAGTCCATTTTACTTTCAAAAAACATTAATCATTTAAGTTTTTTAATCTCTAAATTAGTTCCTCAAAACATGAAGTGTCACTATAATAATTATTCAGTGGATTTTTTTTTCCGAATTAATTGGTCATCAACTTCATCAAAATGGTTGTTTAAAGTAACAACAAACATATAAATTTGGCAGTAGCATTGTTTGAAGAATTAATTTGGAAATCATGGGACCAATATGATGGCATAAATATTTAAAGAATCAATTTGACATAAGTCATAACTTGATCTCTGGAGGATAAAACTAAAGATTTATCCATAAACTTTTGTGGAGAGAAATTTTTTTGGCAAACAATCATTCACAATTCTAAAAGAGGAATCACCCAACTCTAAGAAGAGCCTGTATTAGAGAAAGAGGAAAAACACATAAATATCTTTCTTATACAGGTACATAAAAAAATTTCTTCTTCAACTTTCAATCTAATCATCTATTGGAATATTACACAATCTCTGTCTGTACTAAATTCCTTCGCTTTGGCGACTTGCAGGTAAAAAATGCCATAGGTCTACAGCAATATCTACCTCTTTATTCTTATGAAATTTGTACAATTTTGGTACATCAAACTTAAGCTTCCAAAGTATACAAAAAATATCAGATTTCAACAATATGAGAACAGGTCTAGAATTGCACCATGGTCACTTCACAGAAAACTGGAACATGAAAAGTAACCTTGTGTTTGCGACAAGGAAATGAGTAATATTTTTTTTTCTTTTCATGCACAAATTTATTAACTTTTACCATGTGACTCAGAAACATCCTATATAGTAAACTGCACTCACCTTACAGATAACTTCAGCACTTCTAGCATTGAAATCCCTCAAGGCTGCACATTTCACATGCTGCAATCGTATAAAAATTAACCTATTTGTCACATCACATATGAGGGAAAAATTCACTCATGTTGTGGACTATCAATCTTCACAGTTAAATCACTTCGCCATGTCCCAAGACTCGTGTTTGTTGGGCTGTGGACAATCAATCTCATCATTAAGGGCATAAAGCCCTCCAGAAGAGCACGGCGCCCTCCAGAAGGGCTCAGCGCCCTCCAAAAGAGTCAAAAGGACTTTAGGCGAGCCCGTTAAGGGCGCCGCCTTAAAGGGCTTCTAGAAACCTCTAGAATGCTCTAAAAGTGGCTTTGGGCCCAAGTTACTTGGGGTCTAAGCCAAGGAAAACCTAGCCCAAAGAAGACTATAAATATCCCCTTAAGAGCACTCTCAAGGCATCACTTAAACAATTTTAAACCCTAGTTTTAGATATTGTACTCACTGCAAGTACAGTTAGCGTCCACCGTGGGGCCTCGATAAAACTAACATAGGCGACTGATAGACTTTTAGCAAGTGTACTAAAAATGCATCGAAGTAATAAAATTTATAAGTTCGTCTCCACAGGGATTGTTTCAATCTTAACTTGACAATTTAATTATAATAAGAATTTAACAAATATGAGGTAGGTAGTGCATATATTTGAGTTCAATGGAAAATAAAATTAAATTGTTTTGGAAAAATAACAAAGATTAAAGTGATTAGGTCTTTAGAATAAATTAATTCTCGTTGTTTGGAAAATTGCACCTAGTCTCTACAATTATTCTCCTAATGGGCCATACATGTTGCCTTTTTATTCATGTGATAATTCACAAAGGATAATTATAAACATAAAATTCAAGGTGGGCTTAAAAAGGCTCCAAGTGACAAGCACTTTGTCTTAGTGTGTACAAAACAAGACCAATCAACAAATAGAGAACATCGCAAGATCTAGAAATGACAGTTGCATGTAACACTCATATATGTAAAAATTGAAAAATAAAATATGGCTTGAACCTTACAAGTTGAGTTTTCTGGGAGTTGTGGCTACCTAACTTTTTCATTGTACACTTTCCATTGAAATTTCATGCAAGCATCACCCCCTATTTGAACTTTTGGAATATCATTGGTATAATATATGTTATCAACCTGGAAAATTTCAAGAAACAAGAAAATACATTAACAATAAACAAGCAAGAAATAAAAGTTTTGAAAACAAAAAGAATCAAACTGACACGACTGACATATGACAAATACGAGTTGTTGAAAAAGAACTGATGTGGACATTTTTTTCGTCGATCTTTTCACTTTTTTTACTAAATAGAAATACCTACAAAATAAAAAAAATTAGAAAAAAGATGGGTTGCCTCCCATCAAGCGCTTTCTTTTATGTCATTAAACTTGACGCTTCAACCACTGTTAGAGCGGCAAATATGACAGAAAAAATATATCATCTTTCTTCTTCCTCTTGTTTGGTAGGAATTCCATAAACTTGTAACAAAGAAGTAGATGTTCCCATGCTCCCACTAATAGACTTCTGGAAATTGTGACCTCCCACCTTAGAGAAGAATGAGTCTCTTTTTGCAAATGAATGTTTTCTTTCATCATTGGTTGAGTCTCTATTGTAAGGTACAAATCAACGCGCCTCACCCTTGGCTTTTCTTATAAGTTCCTACTTTTATTTTTCAAATGTTGAACTTGCACCATGATGGCATGTCGCTTCGTCTCAATCTCAACCAACTTCTTTCCATACTCATCCGTTTTCTCAACAAGATCATCACAATGAACCTCAAATTTATCAAATGAAACTCAATTGGACATCAAGAATTCATCAAAAAATTGGAAAGCTCATAGTTATAATCAATATTGATTCATTGTTGCCCTTCTTTCTCTATACAATGCTCCTTACAATGGTCACCATGAAGATTCTTACCAGAAAAACCACATCTCACCTTTAATCTTATATCCAAATCTTTTATGCGGAGAGATAACTTAAAGTTTTCATAAAGAAGGGTAATGATCTCTTCAGTATGTACCAATATTCTTCTACCCACATTGCTACAAAACTCAGATAAACATTTTAGTAGCAAAACACAATGATAAAGACTTAAAGAACACAATGTTTTTTTTTCAATTTTTTTTGTTTATGACAGAAAATAAAATAAAACAAAATAAAATAAATCTAACTAAAATAAATTGCCTTGTCAAAATTAATCAACAATCCCCGGCATCGGTGCCAAAAACTTGATAGACTTTTAGCAAGTGTACTAAAAATGCATCGAAGTAATAAAATTTATAAGTTTGTCTCCACAAGAATTGTTTTAATCTCAACTTGACAATTTAATTATAATAGGGATTTAACAAATATGAGGTATGTAGTGCATATATTTGAGTTCAATGAAAAATAAAAATAAATTGTTTTGGAAAAATAACAAGGATTAAAGTGATCAGGTCTTTCGAATCAATTAATTCTCGTTGTTTGGTAAATTGCACCTAGTCTCTACAATTATTCTCCTAATGGGTAATACATGCTGCCATTTTATTCATGTGACAATTCACACTAATAATATATTATTTGACTTAATAAATCAAAAACGACAATTAATGTCTATAAACTAAATACCAAACAAATAAAAATAGCATAAAACTTATTTAAAAAGACTCTAAAAATAGTGTATGACTGACTGTTATCCGCCACACTCATAAACCCAAAAAAATCATCCCGGCAACCTGAGAAAAAAACAATGGCCAGTGAAAATCAAAACAACCTCGAGATTTCCATGAACATGGCGATTTCTACAAGGAAAACTCCCTTGAAGCCGTCTTGTAATCAGATATTATTGTTCGATTAATCATAAATTTTGCTGAACAATACTTTTGAAAAGCTGCTTTGAAAATACAGCCATTATTGTTCGATTTATAAAGTAATAAAATAATTTGTTCTTTAAAATATTATGTTGAATGGCCGGTGATCGCTCTATATGATAGCAGAATGAATAGCTTTAGATTAAGGGCTTAAATTCTAAATCTATTTGAGGTGTTTTTAGGTTGATAAATTAACTAATTTGGCCTTATTCTGTTTACATATTCGTTATATTCATGTGCCTTGGATCCAGCTCTACTCTCATTTATGAAATTATTGGTATAAATAGTTAGCCATTGCGACAAATTCCTTATGCCCCACCTACCTAAATAAAAATTCAGCTATTATATGAAATACTGATGTTGGTTTGTTTTATTTTAGAAGTTTTAATAAACACTATTACTTTTTTATTACGATAGCTAAATTGCTACGAAAAACATGATGTCGTAAACGTTCTCGCTAAATGCTTATAGAATTTGTAATTATTTAATATACTTTTGAGATGAGTAAGTACAGATGACGCGCATGGTGTACACACAAAGCTCCTTTCACATATGGCATCAGCTACCTCATAATCCAGGTTTTATGGTTACAATATTTCAGGTCTTATAAAAAGGGACGGAGGGAGTATACTTTTGAGATGAGTAAGTACAGATGACGCGCATGGTGTACACACAAAGCTCCTTTCACATATGGCATCAGCTACCTCATAATCCAGGTTTAATTAACGTCAATGCATGCGTTGTTTTAATTTTGAATTCATATTTGGCATATTTAAATTTAAAATTGGTCCGTACACGATACCGTTTAAAGAGATTTCAAAAGGCACTTGATTCATTGTTTGGACATAATTTCAAGTTGAATCATTTATTTTGGAATTACTCATCGTGGACAAACAACTTTGACTTAATCTAATTAACTTGTTATTATTTTTCGCTGATCCATAATTTTAGTAACAATATTTTGAACTTAATCTAATGGGCGAGTTAGTAGAACATTAAAATAGGCGATTTAGCTCCAATTTTACGGTTGTAGTTTTATTTATCTTAAAAAGAAACTTTAACACTAGAAAAATTATTTAAGCACCCTTTAACTACTCTAGGTACCCTCGTGGCAGAAGTAAAATGTAGTATTGTTAAAGGGTCACATGAGATGGATTCTGGCGAGGAAAGTCTTGGTATTTAAGTGGTCCAAGTGACTCACCTCTCTTTCCTGGGAACCCCTTTCATGTACCGATTACTTTGCGAATTGAACTAGCTGCTTAGTAAAAATACAAATAATGGAATAATAGCGTCATATTAGAATGAAGAGAAAATTGACCCACGTAGAAGAATAAATTTGAGTAGAAGAACTAGTTTCCAACTTCATCGGAGAAAAAAAGACGTGGGAGATACTATAACAACCGAGTTATGAAGGGGAAAAGAATGAATATAAAATCAAAGAATGAAGAGGGCGAGCTAGTTCAAGTTTAAGAAGGAAAGTAGTGAATGTCGATTTAAGAGAAGTGATATGATTGAATATAGGATTTAATTCCAATCTAATAGAAGAAAGAGAAGGATTAAATGCACAAGGTAATTAAGTAAGAAAGTTATTTGAATCTAGTGAAAGAATGAAAAAGAATAGGAGGAGGAGTAGAAAATATGGGCGAGTTAGTAAGAGAAGACAAAGATTAGTTAGATTCCATTGAAGATGATCGAATACAATTAAAACTCTTTTATTTTTACCGGTTGCTTTAAAGTTTGGAAAATATTGCTATGTTTCAGGAAAACCATGGACAAGATGCAAAAAGCTCGCAAATGGCGAGATTAAGAATAAACAAACAAAACAGCACGCCTGAATTAAAATGTGAAAAAAGAAATGCATATGGAATCAACGGTCCCGCCATGAAGAACATGAAGATGAAACGCAAGATTAGTCTAACCTTTTTCAATCTTTGAGATTTGTTTTGCAGGTTTTTAACGGGACACCCTACTTTCTTAGATGTTGTTGACTATCTTCTTTACTTCACATACTACAAAGGCAACATTAACAGATACATTCATTACAAAGTAAAACAGAAGTCGTAAGATCCAACTGGGCTGTGACAATTCAACCCAGGCGAACTCAAATTCAAGTCGTATTACGATCATTAATTTCTCAACCCCACAGGGGCTCTGAGTTGCAATGCGATCGAAACTCTCTCAACCCCAAAGAGGCTCTGAGTCGTAATACGAAAAATAAAGAAGTCATAAGACCCAGCTGGGTTGTGACAATTCAACCTAGGCGAGCTCAAATTCAAGTCGTATTATGATCATTAATTTCTCAACCCCACAGGGGCTCTGAGTCATAATGCAATCAAAACTTTCTCAACCCCAAAGGGGCTCTGAGTCGTAATACGTATAATAAAGATGCCGTAAGACCCAACTAGGCTGTGACTATTGAACCTAGGCGAGCTCAAATTCAAGTCGTATTACGATCATTAATTTCTCAACCCCACAGGGGCTCTGAGTCGCAATGCGATCGAAACTCTCTCAACCCCAAAAGGGCTCTTAGTCGTAATACGAATAATAAAGAAGCCGTAAGACCCAACTGGGATGTGACAATTCAACCTAGGCGAACTCAAATTCAAGTCGTATTACGATCATTAATTTCTCAACCCCACAGGGGCTCTGAGTCGCAATGCGATCGAAACTCTCTCAACCCCAAAGGGGCTCTAAGTCGTAATACGAATAATAAAGAAGCTGTAAGACCCAACTGGGCTGTGACAATTCAACCCAGGCGAACTCAAATTCAAGTCGTATTACGATCATTAATTTCTCAACCCCACGGGGGCTCTGAGTCGCAATGCGATCGAAACTCTCTCAACCCCAAAGAGACTCTTAGTCGTAATACGAAAAATAAAGAAGTCATAAGACCCAGTTGGGTTGTGACAATTCAACCTAGGCGAGCTCAAATTCAAGTCGTATTATGATCATTAATTTCTCAACCCCACAGGGGCTCTGAGTCGTAATGCAATCGAAACTTTCTCAACCCCAAAGGGGCTCTGAGTCATAATACGAATAATAAAGATGCCATAAGACCCAACTAGGCTGTGACTATTAAACCTAGGCGAGCTCAAATTCAAGTCGGATTACGATCATTAATTTCTCAACCCCACAGGGGCTCTGAGTCGCAATGCGATCGAAACTCTCTCAACCCCAAAAGGGCTCTTAGTTGTAATATGAATAATAAAGAAGTCGTAAGACCCAACTGGGATGTGACAATTCAACCTAGGGGAGCTTAAATTCAAGTCGTATTACGATCATTAATTTCTCAACCCCACAGGGGCTCTGAGTCGCAATGCGATTGAAACTCTCTCAACCCCAAAGGGGCTCTGAGTCGTAATACAAATAATAAAGAAGCCGTAAGACCCAACTGGGTTGTGACAATTCAACCCAGGAGAACTCGAATTCAAGTCGTATTATGATCATTAATTTCTCAACCCCACAGGAGCTCTGAGTCGCAATGCGATCGAAACTCTCTCAACCCCAAAGAGGCTCTGAGTCGTAATACGAAAAATAAAGAAGTCATAAGACCCAGCTAGGTTGTGACAATTCAACCTAGGCGAGCTCAAATTCAAGTCGTATTACGATCATTAATTTCTCAACCCCACAGGGGCTCTGAGTCGCAATGCGATCGAAACTCTCTCAACCCCAAAGGGGCTCTGAGTCGTAATACGAATAATAAAAAAGCCGTAAGACCCAACTGGGCTGTGACAATTCAACCTAGGCGAGCTCAAATTCAAGTCGTACTACGATCATTAATTTCTCAACCCCACAAGGGCTCTGAGTCGCAAAGCGATTGACAAACTCTCTCAACCCCAACGGGGCTTAGAGTTGTAGCACGATTAGTAAATTTCTGAACCCCACAGGGGCACTGAGATGACGATTACAGTTATCCCTTAAAATCAAAAAGGATCTCTTAGACGACATAATAATCTTCGCTTTGAAGCCTCAAGAGAGTTCCCAGGACTTTACCAATTTTTAGCACAATAACAAGTTCGAAAAAGCTCGTACGACACAATGTTGATTTCAAAAACATTCGAGTCACTAGTCGTCTCTTCAGAAAGCAACATTAAAGTCAACACGAAAAAAGAGTGCCGTAGACGCAGAACAAAACGAAATAGATTGAACAAACAAGAGTTTACCAAAGAATAAAAAAATAAAGTTCAGAATTCCAGAGTACACCAAAACATAATTCAAGTTATAAAACATCAAGGATATAGGCGCCAAAAAGGGATCGCCATAAACATTACAACATTTAACTTTCAAGGCTCGTTTACTGGGACACCATCTTCAAACAATCTTAAACGAATCTTGAGGATCGCCCAGATTCAAACACGTCAGCATAAATGAAAAGTCGCCTCATCTCAGCCGTTAGATCAGAAGCTGCAAGAATCGCAAAGATCACGCCCTACCAAGATGATCTCGCTAGAGCATACACAGTTAAATCACTTCGCCTTGTCCCAAGACTCGTGCTTGTTGGGCTGTGGACTATCAATCTTCACAGTTAAATCACTTCGCCTTGTCCCAAGACTCGTGCTTGTTGGGCTGTGGACTAGCAATCTCATCATTAAAGGCATAAAGCCCTCCAGAAGGACATGACGCCCTCCAGAAGGGCTCAGTGCCTTCCAGAAGAGTCAAAAGGTCGCCTTAAAGAGCTTCTAGAAACCTCTAAAAGTGGCTTTGGGTCCAAGTTACTTGGGCCTAAGCCACGGAAAACCTAGCCCAAAGAAGACTATAAACATCCCTTTGAGAGCACTCTCAAGGCATCACTTAAACAATTCTAACCTTAGTTTTAGATAATGTACTCACTGCAAGTACATGTTGAAAAACAATGTTGGAGCTATAAAAATGTAATTATGATACTCAATAATGTAGAGATTAATTTTTAGAGATTCTTTAAAAAAGCAGAAACTATTTTGCATTTGTTTACCATAACATTAACAAGGCTTTCATCATCACTATTATGATCTGAATTTGTTTAACATGAGTGATGACTTCTAAAAATTTGTTTAAGATCCGAATTTGTTGATGAAAATGAATGTTTTTAGGAACAAAAAATTGATGAGGATAAGTTATTTTCGAGATCTGGATTTTGGGGAAAAACACATAAACAAGGGATGATGAGAAGCCTCTTTGTTTTCCAGATCTCTTATGTGCCTCTTTCTTATTTCTTTCCCTTTTTTATTTCTTTAATTCCATTAATAAATATGTGGCTTTTTTATTTATTTTTAATTCAAAAATTACACACGTGACATCCTACTCACTTAAGTGAGGTGTCATATGTGCGTTGACTGGGTTAAAATTGGACCATGGGACCAAAAGTGCAAAAGGGGATAAACTTAAGGAGCTGGTTTGTTATTGTTTTTTATAGGGGCCAAAATCACAAGATAGTGATATTTAGGAGGCCAAAACTGCAATTAAGCTTTTTTTTTTCAATAACTAATTAGATGGAAAGATTAAAGTTATTTTATGTATGTTTGATAAATGATTAAAATTTCAATGTTTGAATTGGATTGAACCATCGTTGTAAATGTAAAGTTGTTAAGATATTTTGTTGCCTTTAAACTATGTTGTTTGTACATGTAGTAAGTACTTTCATTTCAGAACACAATTTAAGCACTTTATTTTTAAAATTTGTACCTGCTTAAATTTAAAATATGTATTAGTTGAAAGAAATTAGCCATAGTAATGCGTAGTTACTGTTGGAGTCCAAGTGTGTTGTTAACAAGTTAAATTAGTAATAAAAAAAAAAGTTAAATCAAATCAAATCCAATTTTAAGGCCAGGATTTAAATCAAACCCAAACTACACAAAAACCAAAGAATTTTTTTCTAATTACACCCCATGGATTCCTGGTCACACCTGAAATGACAAAATTACCCTTAAATAAAATATATTGTTAACAAGTTATGTAATAAAAAAAAAGTATAATCAAACACTACTTGGAGGAGTCTATCGCTAAGCAATCATTCAATCTCACAACCTAATCATCAGTCCACAGCTCCAAGGCATTTTGAAATATATAACCAATATCTGCTACAATTTTCAGCCGATGTGGAGAGTTTTGTAACTACAAGCCAATTCCCTACTGTGTTTGTTAGTTTTAGTGTGGCCTGCCTTCTCAATGGTAATGCAACATGATGAAAACTTTCCATATTATAGTCAAAGCACAACTAATAACAAACAAAATATTTCAAAAGTTATATGAAATTCAAATTAACTACTGTTTTCAACAACAATTAAGTCTTTTCCCACTAAATGGGGTCGACCACATGAATCAAATGACACCATAACATTCTATGATATATCATGTGTCTAATAGCGCAGCAATAATGTTTCTTACTATTCAAGTAATCTTAATCTATGGATGAATATTGAGAGAAGAAGAAGAATAAAGGATTAAGAGTTTGTTATGGAGAGATAAGAGGTTGTTGGAAAGTTGTTATGTATTTTCATCGATTGATGAAAAGAGATTACAAGTTATTTATATACATGACTTGGAGAGTAAGTCACCATGTAACTAACTAACAAACTTATCCAAAAGTAAAGCTAATCAAAACTAACTATACTAAACATGATTGTGGATTACTCACAACTAATACACCCCCCTTTAATCCATAATCCTAACAATCAATGAGACCTAGCTTGTCCCTGAAGTAAACGAATTTGACAAGCTTCAATGCCTTTGTGAATCCATCAGCTAGTTGCACCTCAGTAGGACAATACATCACTTTAATCATGCTCTTTGTCACTAGTTCCCTGATGAAATGGAACCTAGTTTCAATGTGTTTAATTCTTCCATGTGCTATAGGATTCTTGGCTAGGTTAATAATGGGAGAACTTGGAATTTGTTTGTTTGTGAAGAGCTTGTATGTAGTGATGATTTTTACTTGAGAAAATGCTTGCTTTCAAAACTCTTATTTTGATCCTTCAAATACTCTTGTATTTATAAATGAGGAGTGACTTGGTGATCAAGTATGAAAATAGAGATGTTGGACACGTTTTTACAGTTGTCCAAATCTTCAATTGATTTCACTTTTCTTCTTCAATCCGACCAGAATGTTCTTTTTCACATCCAGAACGTTCTGGATGTTCAACTTGCCTTTTGTTGTTTTTGCGTGAGAGATACAACTGTAGTGAGTTGTTGCTTGCTGTGTAGAAGTGACATCGCCTATTTCACTCTCTTTTACTTTAGTGATGTCATGATCTTAATTCACATTTGCTTTTATCCTTTGATGATATATTTTCTTTTTATGGGTTTTTCTTCAAATGGGTCGAAAATTCTTAAAGCCCAAGACAACTTCTCATATGATTTTCATGCCATGCTTTCCGTTTTTCTTTCTTGTCTTTTGATGTGAATGTTTTATTTGCTTTGTGAATCCAGAGTATTGTTGGAACAGTGACCAGAACGTTCTCATGAAACAATTCTCACAAAACAAATTAGTAGATAGCAATTTGGAATAAATATAATATGTTTGTAATCTTTAAAACATCAAATGAGGGTTTTGTCTACAACATGCTTGGGTGGATACAAGGACGATCAACATCCACATGCCATGATGTATATACCGCTGAACGGTCAGGCTTGACCAAATTCTGCAAAAGCGTTGGATCTAGGGGGTGTTTACATGAACCCATACCATGATCACCGTCAGATATGTCTGTTCGAGCCGATCAGTCTTTACTTTGAATGGCTCAGATACGGACCTCATATGGTGTGATATCTGCCGGAGCTGCAGCTGCACCAATTTGGTTATGTCCAGGCTGTCCCTAGAATCCACATGACAGTGCAAGTCCCCAGACGACCATATGACACTATCTTGATTATATGTTGAGAGACCAGGACTTGGGTGTAGCTGCTCTGACTGGTATTGATGTGGCACATGGTTACATAAGATGGTTTTATACCATTTCACATCCACACATCATAGCTCCGAAAGAGGATGTTCATATCTCGAGGCCAGCTAAGCAGGACGGAGACCAGGGGTATCTAGACATGATTGTAAGGTTGGCGCGTATCAAAGACCATGTTTTCTCCGTCATGGGCAGTGGTGTGGTGGATAGGGGGACTGTTTTGATGAAATTCTGCAAGAGGTTCATGGAGGACGAGTTTATCGCCGTAAGTGTGGTAGTGCTGGCAGGGGTCATAGGGCTCCCCAGTAGTTTTCTGGTGTTGTAATATTTGAATAAATGTAATGTTTTTAATTTTATGTTTGAATATTTGCATGTAACATATGGATGACTTGTGTTTAATTTGTACAATCTATGTTTAATTTGTGTTGTTTCTTACCATTTTCATTAAAGTATTTTCTTATAATTTCATGAATGCATGTTTAAGTCAATTTTTTACCATGTGTATGCATCAGCCAAAGAAAGGTGAACCTGTTTATGTGATGATAACGTTTGGATTATACAATCCGGACAGTTTTATCACAGTTCGGATCGGTGGTGGATGACAGTATGGGCCAATGTGGGCCACGGTCCACCCCCAAAAAAAATTTAAAAAAATTCTAGAGAGAAATTACGAAAATACCCTTAGCTTAATTTGTTTTTCCCAACTGGCCCACCCAACCCCTGCACGTTCCTCTGTTAGATATGAACTAAACTTCCCTTTCTCTTCTCATTCTCTCAACCCACACACCCATAACCCATTCAACTTCTCTGATCAGTGTCACCTAGTTCCGATCTGCGGCCTCCATTCCCATTGTAGCTGGCGCTGACCACTCACTTCTCTCTCTCAACTAGAGAAATAAAAACCCTTTTTCTTTTCCACCTTTGTTATTCCAATACAAATTGAAATTTAAAATATTGGTTATTGTTGATTTTCTTCTTGATTTTAGAATTTAAAGGTGTTTGATTTTGTTTGCTACTAAGATTGGTTGTTGTTTGTTATTGTTGATTGATGGTTGCTACTATTATTACTAAGTTTGAATGTTCATTAATTTTTTTGTTTGTTGATTGTTGGTAATTGAATTTTAAAACTGCAATCTTATTTATTGAATTGGCTTAATTGAATAGGATTATAGGATTAGAGGACCATATAAGATGGATTTTTCAACTTATGCATATGTCATGCCACTTTGTTAGTGTTTATTAAATTGTTCTTGTTTGCTACGAAAGCTTTGTTAGTGTTATGTTTAACTAAGAAGGCTTATCCCCAACCTCCTCTTTCACATAAACATTTGTTGAAGGAAAAATCTTTTTGATGAATGTTTTAATGATAACAAACCTCGTGGAATAAATGATAAATTTTATGAATGGTGATCTACTGTTGGTAGTAACAAAAGTAAGTATTTTTTTATATCGTCTCCACAGGGACTAGTGCGCTATCTCGAGCCGTTCAACAATCGTTATCGTTTTGAGTTAGGGGTTTATAACTTTGTTTGCTATAAACTATTGGAATGTAAAAGCGGAAATAAAGACGACAAGTAATAGGACGTAAAAGCGTTGGGATCGGAGTTCGTCAATCTAGCCTCGAATATATTCTAATGGTCATGCATATGAATTCTAGCTTTTTAACGATATTATCACGCATCACTCGACAAAGTCATTCGTGTCCAAATGACGTCGTGAGATCGATCGTATCGTTTAATCGACGATTTCTCAATCTATTAAACGATCCAATAGCATTAAGTCTTGATGCTTTTAAGTGATTATCAAAACATAATTCTATGTCTAGAATTCTTGTTTTAATAGAAGATTATTCTAACCCTAGATTCAAAGGTATTTTTCAATAACATCTAAATCATACATAAGATTGAATAACAAGAATAAACTAAATATGATATAAAATACTAGAATCATATATCTGCATGATCAAAAAAAGTACATCTAAGCTTGATTCATTACCTCTAATCCCAACAAAGGAGATTTAGTTGATCATTTTCATGACAACAATACAAAAGTGGAAGGAAGATTAAGATCCAAAGCTAAGCTCTTGATTTCCCAAAGATCCTTAGTTGATCTATACTTGATCCCTTTTGTTCTTTGAAGTTCACCTCTTTTTGCCCTATTTTCTGTCTAAAACTCTAAACTATGTTCTTCATAATAATTTTTATAAAAGTATGAAACAAAGCTTAAATACTAAAAGCCAAAAGTGATATCTCGCTCTGCGAGCTTTCATTCGCCCGGCGAGTTAAGCTTTCTTTGCCAGTGGTTTTCAGCCACGTCTTCAAATAGCATTAAACCGCCTTTGATATCGCTGAGCGATGATAAATTCGCAGGGCGAAATCATTGCTTCCTCTGCTTCTGAAATTCCCTGCCTAAGCTCGCTGAAGACTCGCCCAGAAATCACCAGGCGAGTTAGACTTTGAAACATCTTGGAATTCCCTGCCTAAGCTCGCCATTCTTTCGCCTTTAGTTCGCTGGGCGAGTTGCCATATTCTTTTCTTCTTGATTCCTTGCTAAATTTCAAGTCCTGCCTTGCATTTTCCTACGCAAATTTGGAAGAATAAGGCATACAAAGCATAATTGGAATTTATTCATAAATTCTATGCTTTTCCTTGGGTAACTTGTAAAACAAGTAACTAAAATGCCTTGTAAAAAGACATGAATTTACTCATTTTCTGTCACTTATCAAATACTCCCCAACTTAGTTCTTTGTTTGTCCTCAAACAAAAGATTCAAAAAAAATGGAAAAATCAAGGCTTTGGACAAAGTTTTGAGCATGAAGCAAAAAATCTGGAATTTGAAGAAAAGTTTCTCAGATGAATGATTCAATTGTGACTGCGCGAGCAAGAGTGAAGTTTCTCATGAATCCCGATATATACAATGAATGTGACATAAGTCCTAAACACAAAGTTCATATCACAAAATTCTAGCAAATAACATGTTTATATTTGAACCACACCTAACACACTTCTTTGAAAGTAAATGAACAAATTGAATTCATGTTGTGCGGGTTTTGAACACTCATCCGGTAAATCTGCTAACATTCCGATTAAGTTATGCGTCCATCCAATTATCATTTCAAAAAGCACAAAAGCATAGATCACAAGGTCTTTGAGGGTTGTAACTTGGCTTGGTTTCCAAAAGAAATGTCATATGTGGGAAAAATTGAATTCAAATGGCCAAGCATAGAGGAATATTCTTTCTATTTACACAACTTCCTCTAATTTCTCTTAATCAACCCTTGGTGATTTACAAGTAGTACTTTGATCTTGACACCTTTTTTTATTTATTGAATTTTTCTCTTTTTCTTTTCTTTTTCTTGGTTCCTTTTCTTTCTTTTTTCTTTTCTTTTTCTTTTTCTTGTTGTCAAGATCAATTTTCAAAATTCACCATTTACTTGACATAAATGTAAAACCTCCCTTTTCTCCCCAACTTATACAAAATAATACCCTAATTGAATGTTCCCTTATCATCAGGCAAGGGACAAATAAACATGATGGTTTAGAGTTCAAAATGAAGGTAAGAATATCAGAATCCAATAGTGATTTAACTATGAATTGGATTTTGAAAAACTTGGGTAAATTCATTAAGCATTGTGCTTATGAATATTGACAGTTCATATTTAAGGATTCTAATTCATTAGGCTCAATGGGGTTATCAAATACTCACTTTCTCAAAGGGTAGGCTTTTTGTGGTCAAGTGTTTTTTCTCAATTTTAAAAAGAATGCCTTGATCATTTCTGTGCTTTCATACAATTTAAAACAATTTTTAGATTTAACATAAAAGAACCGAGTTAGACAAAAATACCGGTCTCCTGCATATATACATAGACTTTGAGGATTCCTCAAATTTATGCTAGTTCTAAGTGGTTCACAATAATAAGCATGTTATCGCAGAGAACTGAATGAGATAAATTCTGTGCAAAGTACTCATTTCAAATTCAAGTACACACCTAGAAAAGCAAGAAACAAGTACCTTGGCTTTGCACTTTGTCACAAATTTTATAACATTATCACTCACCTGATACTTTGCTCAACGAACTAGGCGTTCGCTTAGCGAGCTTATCAGTAAGCTCCGCTCAGCGAAGTAATATCTTGCTCCGCGAGAATGACAGATTTCAGAATTTTCAAAAATGCATCATTTCAAAAGACTTGTCATTTTTAGCTTCACCTATGGTTTCTAAAAAGCATTAATAAAGCATAAATACTTACAAAATTGGGTTGCCTCCCAACAAGCGCTTGTTTTACGTCGTTAGCTCGACGCCTGTTTCGTTAAGGTGGCCAAAATGAGACGGACAACACATCTTCCTTTGTATTCCTTTTCTTTGGGAGGAATTCCATGAACTTGAAGTAGAGGTGAAGTGGAGTCCTTATCCTCCCTAACCAGAGTTTGATGAACAAGGAACATATTTTATCTTTTACAAAATCAATTTCTGCCTTGCTTATTATCATCCCCTTCTTTTCATAAGTTTCTTCCTAGTTAAGAAACTGTTCCTTTTTCTCAATAACCATCACTTCTTCATTATCAACAGTTTTGGCCTCTTCAGCATCTGACCACTCTTGAGGAAATTCTACTTCGTGTGGTATCTCTATTTCTTCTACTATTTTCCTTATACCACATCCTTCAAACATTATCTCTTCCTCACTTTCATCAACATCTTCTTCAACAATCTCTCCGAATTCAAAAGTGGATTGATTGTTGGTTTGAACATCCATGATTCTTGATGAAAAATTTAATTGAACTTGCAAAATTTCCAATTGACTTGATAATGCTCTCAATCTTTGGTTGGTATTTTGCATGTTGATCATGGATTATTGCATGAACATATTCAAAATATTTTCCATTGTTGACATTTGTTCATCTTCAGAAGGATATTGTTGATACTGTTGATAGGATTCATACTCAATGGAGTATAGACGTTGCAATAATCATGATCAACCATGATTTCGTTTATGTGCAGAATCTGAAACAAGTATAACTAACAAGAAACTTTTCTTTGAATAACAAAGAGGGTTAATGCAAACAAAATTTAACAATGTACAAAAGCAACGAAAAATATTAACAGGATATATATACAAATGCTCAAAACAATATAAATTGTTGTGATGCTCAAAATATCTAAACACCAGTCCCCGACAACGGCGCCATTTTGTTGGTAGTAACAAAAGTAAGTATTTTTTTATATCGTCTCCACAGGGACTGGTGCGCTATCTCGAGCCGTTCAACAATCGTTATCGTTTTGAGTTAGGGGCTTATAACTTTGTTTGCTATAAACTATTGGAATGTAAAAGCGGAAATAAAGACGACAAGTAATAGGACGTAAAAGCGTTGGGATCGGAGTTCGTCAATCTAGCCTCGAATATATTCTAATGATCATGCATATGAATTCTAGCTTTTTAACGATATTATCACGCATCACTCGACAAAGTCATTCGTGTCCAAATGACGTCGTTTAATCGACGATTTCTCAATCTATTAAACGATCCAATATCATTAAGTCTTGATGCTTTAAGTGATTATCAAAACATAATTCTATGTCTAGAATTCTTGTTTTAATAGAAGATTATTCTAACCCTAGATTCAAAGGTATTTTTCAATAACATCTAAATCATACATAAGATTGAATAACAAGAATAAACTCAATATGATATAAAATACTAGAATCATATATTTGCATGATCAAAAAAAGTACATCTAAGCTTGATTCATTACCTCTAATCCCAACAAAGGAGATTTAGTTGATCATTTTCAAGACAACAATACAAAAGTGGAAGGAAGATGAAGATCCAAAGCTAAGTTCTTGATTTCCCAAAGATCCTTAGTTGATCTATACTTGATCCCTTTTGTTCTTTGAAGTTCACCTCTTTTTGCCCTTTTTTCTGTCTAAAACTCTAAACTATGTTCTTCATAATAATTTTTATAAAAAGTATGAAACAAAGCTTAAATACTAAAAGCTAAAAGTGATATCTCGCTCTGCGAGCTTTCATTCGCCCGGCGAGTTAAGCTTTCTTTGCCAGTGGTTTTCAGCCACGTCTTCAAATAGCATTAAACCGCCTTTGATATCGCTGAGCGATGATAAATTCGCAGGGCGAAATCATTGCTTCCCCTGCTTCTGAAATTCCCTGCCTAAGCTCGCTGAAGACTCGCCCTGAAATCGCCAGGCGAGTTAGACTTTGAAACATCTTGGAATTCCCTGCCTAAGCTCGCCATTCTTTCGCCTTTAGTTCGCTGGGCGAGTTGCCATATTCTTTTCTTCTTGATTCCTTGCTAAATTTCAAGTCCTGGCTTGCATTTTCCTACGCAAATTGGGAAGAATAAGGCATACAAAGCATAATTGGCATTTATTCATAAATTCTATGCTTTTCCTTGGGTAACTTGTAAAACAAGTAACTAAAATGCCTTGTAAAAAGACATGAATTTACTCATTTTCTGCCACTTATCAAATACTCCCCAACTTAGTTCTTTGTTTGTCCTCAAACAAAAGATTCAAAAAAAATGGAAAAATCAAGGCTTTGGACAAAGTTTTGAGCATGAAGCAAAAAATCTGGAATTTGAAGAAAAGTTTCTCAGATGAATGATTCAATTGTGACTGCGCGAGCAAGAGTGAAGTTTCTCATGAATCCCGATATATACAATGAATGTGACATAAGTCCTAAACACAAAGTTCATATCACAAAATTCTAGCAAATAACATGTTTATATTTGAACCACACCTAACACACTTCTTTGAAAGTAAATGAACAAATTGAATTCATGTTGTGCGGGTTTTGAACACTCATCCGGCAAATCTGCTAACATTCCAATTAAGTTATGCGTCCATCCAATTATCATTTCAAAAAGCACAAAAGCATAGATCACAAGGTCTTTGAGGGTTGTAACTTGGCTTGGTTTCCAAAAGAAATGTCATATGTGGGAAAAATTGAATTCAAATGGCCAAGCATAGAGGAATATTCTTTCTATTTACACAACTTCCTCTAATTTCTCTTAATCAACCCTTGGTGATTTACAAATAGTACTTTGATCTTGACAACTTTTTTTATTTATTGAATTTTTCTCTTTTTCTTTTCTTTTTCTTGGTTCCTTTTCTTTCTTTTTTCTTTTCTTTTTATTTTTCTTGTTGTCAAGATCAATTTTCAAAATTCACCATTTACTTGACATAAATGTAAAACCTCCCTTTTCTCCCCAACTTATACAAAATAATACCCTAATTGAATGTTCCCTTATCATCAGACAAGGGACAAATAAACATGATGGTTTAGAGTTCAAAAGGAAGGTAAGAATATCAGAATCCAATAGTGATTTAACTATGAACTGGATTTTGAAAAACTTGGGTAAATTCATTAAGCATTGTGCTTATGAATATTGACAGTTCATATTTAAGGATTCTAATTCATTAGGCTCAATGGGGTTATCAAATACTCACTTTCTCAAAGGGTAGGCTTTTTGTGGTCAAGTGTTTTTTCTCAATTTTAAAAAGAATGCCTTGATCATTTCTGTGCTTTCATACAATTTAAAACAATTTTTAGATTTAACATAAAAGAACCGAGTTAGACAAAAATACCGGTCTCCTGCATATATACATAAACTTTGAGGATTCCTCACATTTATGCTAGTTCTAAGTGGTTCACAATAATAAGCATGTTATCGCAGAGAACTGAATGAGATAAATTCTGTGCAAAGTACTCATTTCAAATTCAAGTACACACCTAGAAAAGCAAGAAACAAGTACCTTGGCTTTGCACTTTGTCACAAATTTTATAACATTATCACTCACCTGATACTTTGCTCAACGAACTAGGTGTTCGCTTAGCGAGCTTATCAGTAAGCTCCGCTCAGCGAAGTAATATCTTGCTCCGCGAGAATGACAGATTTCAGAATTTTCAAAAATGCATCATTTCAAAAGACTTGTCATTTTTAGCTTCACCTATGGTTTCTAAAAAGCATTAATAAAGCATAAATACTTACAAAATTGGGTTGCCTCCCAACAAGCGCTTGTTTTACGTCGTTAGCTCGACGCCTGTTTCGTTAAGGTGGCCAAAATGAGACGGACAACACATCTTCCTTTGTATTCCTTTTCTTTGGGAGGAATTCCATGAACTTGAAGTAGAGGTGAAGTGGAGTCCTTATCCTCCCTAACCAGAGTTTGATGAACAAGGAACATATTTTATCTTTTACAAAATCAATTTCTGCCTTGCTTATTATCATCCCCTTCTTTTCATAAGTTTCTTCCTAGTTAAGAAACTGTTCCTTTTTCTCAATAACCATCACTTCTTCATTATCAACAGTTTTGGCCTCTTCAGCATCTGACCACTCTTGAGGAAATTCTACTTCGTGTGGTATCTCTATTTCTTCTACTATTTTCCTTATACCACATCCTTCAAACATTATCTCTTCCTCACTTTCATCAACATCTTCTTCAACAATCTCTCCGAATTCAAAAGTGGATTGATTGTTGGTTTGAACATCCATGATTCTTGATGAAAAATTTAATTGAACTTGCAAAATTTCCAATTGACTTGATAATGCTCTCAATCTTTGGTTGGTATTTTGCATGTTGATCATGGATTATTGCATGAACATATTCAAAATATTTTCCATTGTTGACATTTGTTCATCTTCAGAAGGATATTGTTGATACTGTTGATAGGATTCATACTCAATGGAGTATAGACGTTGCAATAATCATGATCAACCATGATTTCGTTTATGTGCAGAATCTGAAACAAGTATAACTAACAAGAAACTTTTCTTTGAATAACAAAGAGGGTTAATGCAAACAAAATTTAACAATGTACAAAAGCAACGAAAAATATTAACAGGATATATATACAAATGCTCAAAACAATATAAATTGTTGTGATGCTCAAAATATCTAAACACCAGTCCCCGACAACGGCGCCATTTTGTTGGTAGTAACAAAAGTAAGTATTTTTTTATATCGTCTCCACAGGGACTGGTGCGCTATCTCGAGCCGTTCAACAATCGTTATCGTTTTGAGTTAGGGGCTTATAACTTTGTTTGCTATAAACTATTGGAATGTAAAAGCGGAAATAAAGACGACAAGTAATAGGACGTAAAAGCGTTGGGATCGGAGTTCGTCAATCTAGCCTCGAATATATTCTAATGATCATGCATATGAATTCTAGCTTTTTAACGATATTATCACGCATCACTCGACAAAGTCATTCGTGTCCAAATGACGTCGTTTAATCGACGATTTCTCAATCTATTAAACGATCCAATATCATTAAGTCTTGATGCTTTAAGTGATTATCAAAACATAATTCTATGTCTAGAATTCTTGTTTTAATAGAAGATTATTCTAACCCTAGATTCAAAGGTATTTTTCAATAACATCTAAATCATACATAAGATTGAATAACAAGAATAAACTCAATATGATATAAAATACTAGAATCATATATTTGCATGATCAAAAAAAGTACATCTAAGCTTGATTCATTACCTCTAATCCCAACAAAGGAGATTTAGTTGATCATTTTCAAGACAACAATACAAAAGTGGAAGGAAGATGAAGATCCAAAGCTAAGTTCTTGATTTCCCAAAGATCCTTAGTTGATCTATACTTGATCCCTTTTGTTCTTTGAAGTTCACCTCTTTTTGCCCTTTTTTCTGTCTAAAACTCTAAACTATGTTCTTCATAATAATTTTTATAAAAAGTATGAAACAAAGCTTAAATACTAAAAGCTAAAAGTGATATCTCGCTCTGCGAGCTTTCATTCGCCCGGCGAGTTAAGCTTTCTTTGCCAGTGGTTTTCAGCCACGTCTTCAAATAGCATTAAACCGCCTTTGATATCGCTGAGCGATGATAAATTCGCAGGGCGAAATCATTGCTTCCCCTGCTTCTAAAATTCCCTGCCTAAGCTCGCTGAAGACTCGCCCTGAAATCGCCAGGCGAGTTAGACTTTGAAACATCTTGGAATTCCCTGCCTAAGCTCGCCATTCTTTCGCCTTTAGTTCGCTGGGCGAGTTGCCATATTCTTTTCTTCTTGATTCCTTGCTAAATTTCAAGTCCTGGCTTGCATTTTCCTACGCAAATTGGGAAGAATAAGGCATACAAAGCATAATTGGCATTTATTCATAAATTCTATGCTTTTCCTTGGGTAACTTGTAAAACAAGTAACTAAAATGCCTTGTAAAAAGACATGAATTTACTCATTTTCTGCCACTTATCAAATACTCCCCAACTTAGTTCTTTGTTTGTCCTCAAACAAAAGATTCAAAAAAAATGGAAAAATCAAGGCTTTGGACAAAGTTTTGAGCATGAAGCAAAAAATCTGGAATTTGAAGAAAAGTTTCTCAGATGAATGATTCAATTGTGACTGCGCGAGCAAGAGTGAAGTTTCTCATGAATCCCGATATATACAATGAATGTGACATAAGTCCTAAACACAAAGTTCATATCACAAAATTCTAGCAAATAACATGTTTATATTTGAACCACACCAAACACACTTCTTTGAAAGTAAATGAACAAATTGAATTCATGTTGTGCGGGTTTTGAACACTCATCCGGCAAATCTGCTAACATTCCGATTAAGTTATGCGTCCATCCAATTATCATTTCAAAAAGCACAAAAGCATAGATCACAAGGTCTTTGAGGGTTGTAACTTGGCTTGGTTTCCAAAAGAAATGTCATATGTGGGAAAAATTGAATTCAAATGGCCAAGCATAGAGGAATATTCTTTCTATTTACACAACTTCCTCTAATTTCTCTTAATCAACCCTTGGTGATTTACAAGTAGTACTTTGATCTTGACAACTTTTTTTATTTATTGAATTTTTCTCTTTTTCTTTTCTTTTTCTTGGTTCCTTTTCTTTCTTTTTTCTTTTCTTTTACTTTTTCTTGTTGTCAAGATCAATTTTCAAAATTCACCATTTACTTGACATAAATGTAAAACCTCCCTTTTCTCCCCAACTTATACAAAATAATACCCTAATTGAATGTTCCCTTATCATCAGGCAAGGGACAGATAAACATGATGGTTTAGAGTTCAAAAGGAAGGTAAGAATATCAGAATCCAATAGTGATTTAACTATGAACTGGATTTTGAAAAACTTGGGTAAATTCATTAAGCATTGTGCTTATGAATATTGACAGTTCATATTTAAGGATTCTAATTCATTAGGCTCAATGGGGTTATCAAATACTCACTTTCTCAAAGGGTAGGCTTTTTGTGGTCAAGTGTTTTTTCTCAATTTTAAAAAGAATGCCTTGATCATTTCTGTGCTTTCATACAATTTAAAACAATTTTTAGATTTAACATAAAAGAACCGAGTTAGACAAAAATACCGGTCTCCTGCATATATACATAAACTTTGAGGATTCCTCACATTTATGCTAGTTCTAAGTGGTTCACAATAATAAGCATGTTATCGCAGAGAACTGAATGAGATAAATTCTGTGCAAAGTACTCATTTCAAATTCAAGTACACACCTAGAAAAGCAAGAAACAAGTACCTTGGCTTTGCACTTTGTCACAAATTTTATAACATTATCACTCACCTGATACTTTGCTCAACGAACTAGGTGTTCGCTTAGCGAGCTTATCAGTAAGCTCCGCTCAGCGAAGTAATATCTTGCTCCGCGAGAATGACAGATTTCAGAATTTTCAAAAATGCATCATTTCAAAAGACTTGTCATTTTTAGCTTCACCTATGGTTTCTAAAAAGCATTAATAAAGCATAAATACTTACAAAATTGGGTTGCCTCCCAACAAGCGCTTGTTTTACGTCGTTAGCTCGACGCCTGTTTCGTTAAGGTGGCCAAAATGAGACGGACAACACATCCTCCTTTGTATTCCTTTTCTTTGGGAGGAATTCCATGAACTTGAAGTAGAGGTGAAGTGGAGTCCATATCCTCCCTAACCAGAGTTTGATGAACAAGGAACATATTTTATCTTTTACAAAATCAATTTCTGCCTTGCTTATTATCATCCCCTTCTTTTCATAAGTTTCTTCCTAGTTAAGAAACTGTTCCTTTTTCTCAATAACCATCACTTCTTCATTATCAACAGTTTTGGCCTCTTCAGCATTTGACCACTCTTGAGGAAATTCTACTTCGTGTGGTATCTCTATTTCTTCTACTATTTTCCTTATACCACATCCTTCAAACATTATCTCTTCCTCACTTTCATCAACATCTTCTTCAACAATCTCTCCGAATTCAAAAGTGGATTGATTGTTGGTTTGAACATCCATGATTCTTGATGAAAAATTTAATTGAACTTGCAAAATTTCCAATTGACTTGATAATGCTCTCAATCTTTGGTTGGTATTTTGCATGTTGATCATGGATTATTGCATGAACATATTCAAAATATTTTCCATTGTTGACATTTGTTCATCTTCAGAAGGATATTGTTGATACTGTTGATAGGATTCATACTCAATGGAGTATAGACGTTGCAATAATCATGATCAACCATGATTTCGTTTATGTGCAGAATCTGAAACAAGTATAACTAACAAGAAACTTTTCTTTGAATAACAAAGAGGGTTAATGCAAACAAAATTTAACAATGTACAAAAGCAACGAAAAATATTAACAGGATATATATACAAATGCTCAAAACAATATAAATTGTTGTGATGCTCAAAATATCTAAACACCAGTCCCCGACAACGGCGCCATTTTGTTGGTAGTAACAAAAGTAAGTATTTTTTTATATCGTCTCCACAGGGACTGGTGCGCTATCTCGAGCCGTTCAACAATCGTTATCGTTTTGAGTTAGGGGCTTATAACTTTGTTTGCTATAAACTATTGGAATGTAAAAGCGGAAATAAAGACGACAAGTAATAGGACGTAAAAGCGTTGGGATCGGAGTTCGTCAATCTAGCCTCGAATATATTATAATGATCATGCATATGAATTCTAGCTTTTTAACGATATTATCACGCATCACTCGACAAAGTCATTCGTGTCCAAATGACGTCGTTTAATCGACGATTTCTCAATCTATTAAACGATCCAATATCATTAAGTCTTGATGCTTTAAGTGATTATCAAAACATAATTCTATGTCTAGAATTCTTGTTTTAATAGAAGATTATTCTAACCCTAGATTCAAAGGTATTTTTCAATAACATCTAAATCATACATAAGATTGAATAACAAGAATAAACTCAATATGATATAAAATACTAGAATCATATATTTGCATGATCAAAAAAAGTACATCTAAGCTTGATTCATTACCTTTAATCCCAACAAAGGAGATTTAGTTGATCATTTTCAAGACAACAATACAAAAGTGGAAGGAAGATGAAGATCCAAAGCTAAGTTCTTGATTTCCCAAAGATCCTTAGTTGATCTATACTTGATCCCTTTTGTTCTTTGAAGTTCACCTCTTTTTGCCCTTTTTTCTGTCTAAAACTCTAAACTATGTTCTTCATAATAATTTTTATAAAAGTATGAAACAAAGCTTAAATACTAAAAGCTAAAAGTGATATCTCGCTCTGCGAGCTTTCATTCGCCCGGCGAGTTAAGCTTTCTTTGCCAGTGGTTTTCAGCCACGTCTTCAAATAGCACTAAACCGCCTTTGATATCGCTGAGCGATGATAAATTCGCAGGGCGAAATCATTGCTTCCCTTGCTTCTGAAATTCCCTGCCTAAGCTCGCTGAAGACTCGCCCTGAAATCGCCAGGCGAGTTAGACTTTGAAACATCTTGGAATTCCCTGCCTAAGCTCGCCATTCTTTCGCCTTTATTTCGCTGGGCGAGTTGCCATATTCTTTTCTTCTTGATTCCTTGCTAAATTTCAAGTTCTGGCTTGCATTTTCCTACGCAAATTGGGAAGAATAAGGCATACAAAGCATAATTGGCATTTATTCATAAATTCTATGCTTTTCCTTGGGTAACTTGTAAAACAAGTAACTAAAATGCCTTGTAAAAAGACATGAATTTACTCATTTTCTGCCACTTATCATCTACTGATGTTTGCACTTGAGATTTTGTTAAAAGAACAGGAATCACATAAGTGGATAAGCTAGAAGTCACTCACAAGAATAAGTGCATCATATATACTCAACAATGAAAGAATGAGTATATCATCAGTTGAAACAACAATATCAAATCTCCATGAAGATTCATAGCTCAAGAATCATGGTAGAAGAACCTGAATCATGATGTAAGAACTTACATCACAAGCTACACAAGAATATGCTTGAAGTTATGTGACAAAACTCACATTGAGTATTGTGTTATATGAATTGAAGATCCACCATGGGAAAACAAGATAAAAGGAAATATGCATACAAGTTATGAAGATTCTCAGAACCTCCTCAAAGTGTCATACTTCCAAAGCTTCTAAAGATAAGAAGTTCAGAGTTCAGAATGTTCATATGAATAGAGTTCATAAAGTTCATATGAATGGAGTTTATAATGATCATGAACATTAACCTAGAATATTTCCAAGGATTACTTCATAGATCAACAAGAATATTAAAGTCATTTGTTACAAACAATGATGAATTAAATGCAAAGAAATATTCTTTAGGACTTCAAAGAAAGAATCATCTTGTTTGTCAAAACAAAAGATCTCTCATTTATATGATTGACGTATATTTGAATGGAATAAACAATAGCCTTCATAAGGTTCAGAATGTTTAAGAACATCAGAATGTTCAGCATAAAGTACAACCGTCAAAAAGGAAGGAACCCAGAAGAAACATTCTGAAGTTCATATGTATGAACCCAGAAGAAGTTCAGAAGGTTTTTTATAAGGTTGCTCAGAAGGTTCGTTAGAGCAAACCAAAAATTCAATGTCCACACCAAGAACATACAAGAACAGATGTGATATGAACATATCATATGCAGAAAAAGATTTCAACTTTGGATCTAGAAATCATTAAAGACATCTATGGTGATTAAAGGATTAATTGACTTTGATAGTTCTTGGTATTTAATATGTGTTCTTGAGTGATTAACTAAGACAAGAACAAAGTATGAACCATACCAAGATAAAAGGAATCAAAGATCATTAAGAATAAAGAACTCAGTCAGAGTTCAGAAAGTTGAACAAGAGTTCATAAGGTTGGACATAGTTCAAAAGCTTGGACATAGTTCAGAAGCTGGAACACAGTTCAGAAGCTGGAACACAGTTCAGAAGCTGGGACATTGTTCAGAAGCTGGAACATTGTTCAGAAGCTTGGTCATAAGGTTGTTCTTATGGATATAAAAAACAAGCCCAGAAATTCATGAACATTCAAGGCTCACGTGACATAAATGAGATGCCCAGAAAAGTACAATAACTTGGATCAATCAAGAAGTTATGGCATCTATTTGGAATAAAGGCAAAAAGCATATTCATTGTTCATTGAAGACTTATGAACAATTAAAGTACAAAACATTAGGAATATTTCTCTTGGAATATCATCCTAAATGTTGTACATACTGGATTTCATTGATGTTTTACTATTAGGATATGATTACATCAAATGGAAGTCTTACAAATCATCCTAAGTAAAACAAAAGAACATTCTGAAGTTCAGAAAGTTCAATACTGCACATGCTTTATTTTTGACAGCACAGTAAAGTGGTTGGAAAAGTAAAGTGAAATTCTGGCAGTTAATGATCAGGAATATAAAACAGAGCACAAAACACGTAAAACAAAGTACAATGATGCAGGTTCAGAAGCAGCAATAAAAGTGCAGAAATATAAAGAACACAAGTATTTGTTAACCCAGTTCGGTGATAAACAACACCTACGTCTGGAGGATACCAATCCAGGAAGGAAATCCACTATGAGGAATTAATCCTAAGACTCAAGACACAGACCTCCTGTTCCCAGCCTAAGCAATCAATCTCCACTAGTCTGATTTCTACTCAGGAGCACCACCTAAGTATTAGAACACTACTAACTTCCCAATTACTTAATAACAACCCAGTGATCAGCAACTTCTGAAAACAACTCAAAACAATGAAGACACTCTTCAAAACAAAGACATCATTCGTACTTAAAAGCTTAGAATGATTTACAACTCAAACAATCTAAACCAACTCAGATGAGTGGTGTACAAATAAAGCCTAAGCTTACACAAACAAAAACTCTAAGAATAAAATTTGTATTGACTCTACCTAACTTCAATAGCAGCAGCACGTCTTCTTAAATAGGCTTCAGCAAGCAGCATAATTCTGAACCCGATCTTCTTCAAGTGATATGATTCTGAATTATTAAAGGCTCAATAAGGAAACAAATATTTCTGAACTCTATCTTGCAAAGATTCTTCAGCAAATATATTCAAACATAAATACGCAGCTAATCCTTCACCAAGATCTTCAACAAGTTAATCAGCCTTCTCGAAAACAAATGCCTGAATAAATCATTGATAAAGCTTCAATAGATACGCATAGGATTAATCACAAAGAATGCAGAAATCCAACTTCTGAAAACAACTTTTGAAGTTCAGCTTCTGAAGGTCAACGCTGGTCAACGTCTGAACAGTGTGTCTGAAGACCCATCCTGCGTCTGAAGGCACTTTCTGTGTCTGAAGGTCCATTCTGCGTCTGAAGGCCAAAACTGCTTCTGAAGGCCATTTCAGCTTCTGAACCTCCTCAAAACCAATTTCTTGCTTCTGAAGACTTATATAACTTCTGAAGACGCATTGCATGAGCACTTTGATTTTACCAAACAATGTAGCCAACATATAAATACTCAACGATCTCCCCCTTTGGCAAATTTTTGGCCAAATTCAAATGCTTCACAAAACCATGTTCTTCACTCAACAAAATAGATATTCCACCATGAAGAACTCCACAAATAATTAACCATAGCAACAGAGACAGCAGCAGCGGATAAATGCTATGATAAACATAAACAACTTCAATTCCAATCACACAAACACAACCTGACATTCAATCAACTTCTGATATTCAATGAACACTCCCCCTGAAGCTTCACAAACAAACCAACAACACACACCAGCAACACACAACTCCCAGAAAACAAACAACACTCCCCCTGCAACTCAGCACATAAACAACACTCTGAGATAATACCTCTGAAACTGATAACACTTCACAACTCAGGAATATAACTTTTATGCACTCCCCCTGAGACAAAAAACTCCCCCTCAAACACATCTTCAGAACTCTTGTTGAATTTCTGAACTCTGAATAAAACAATTAACTTCTGAACAAATCTGAATTCTAAACTTCTGAATTCTGAACAAACACAATCTGAACCACATTCACATTCTGAAACAAAACACAAGTTTTTCTCCCCCTTTTTAGCCACAAAATTTTGACAAAACTCCATCATATAGGGAACAAAAACTGAAATTCCATCAAATACAGTATCAGACTCAGACTCAGGATCACACTCAGTATTTGCAAATCTGGCAGGTACTTTATCTTCCTCACTTCCAGCTTGCTCACCCTCAGCAATCTTTAATTTCTATAACTCCTCATGCAGACAAACTCCTAGCTTGCTTCTCAGATTCTCAAATTGCTTGGCATCCAAAGCTTTTGTGAAAATATCATCAATTTGTTCTTCAATATCCACATGTTCAAGCTGAACAATCTTTTCCTCCACAAGATTTCTGATGAAATGATGTCTGATATCTATGTGTTTAGTCCTGATGTGCTGTATGGGGTTCTTTGAAATGTTTATAGCACTTAAATTATCACAGTATAGAGTCATCACATCTTGTTAAATGTTGTATTCTTCCAGCATCTGCTTCATCCATACCAACTGAGAACAACTACTTCCAGTTGCTATATATTCAGCTTCAGCTGTAGACAATGAGACACAGTTCTGTTTCTTACTGAACCAAGAAATCAAGTTATTCCCCAGAAAGAAACATCCACCAGAAGTACTCTTCCTGTCATCTGCACTTCCTGCCCAGTCAGCATCACAATACCCAATCAATTCAGAACTTGCACTGTGTGAGTACATGATTCCATAATCACTTGTACTGTTGACATACTTTAAGATCCTCTTTACTTGTGTCAAATGACTCATCTTTGGATCTGCTTGATATCTTGCACACACTCCAACAGCAAAAGTAATATCAGGTCTGCTTGCAGTAAGATACAATAAACTCCCAATCATACTTCTATACTGACTCTGATCAACTGCAACTCCTTGTTCATCTTTAGTTAGCTTCAAGTGTGTAGCTGCAGGTGTTCTCTTATGACTAGCACTCTCCATTCGAAACTTCTTGACTATATTCTTGGCATATTTACTTTGAGAAATAAATATAGTGTCTTCCATCTGCTTGACTTGATGTCTAAGAAAATAAGTAAGCTCACCCACAAGACTCATCTCAAATTCTGACTGCATCTGCTGAACAAATAACTGAACCATCTTGTTTGACATTCCTCCAAACACTATGTCATCAACATAAATTTGAGCAATCATCAGATTTCCATCTTCATCTTTCACAAACAAAGTCTTGTCAGTTCCTCCTTTTCTATAGCCTTGAGTATCAAGAAATTATGTCAGTCTCTCATACCATGCTCTAGGTGCTTGTTTCAATCCATACAAAGCTTTCTTCAATTTGTAAACATGATCTGGAAATTTATGATCCACAAACCCTTTAGGCTGTTCAACATACACTTCTTCTTGTAAATAACCATTCAGAAAAGCACTCTTCACATCCATCTGAAACAGTTTGAACTTCAAAATGTATGCTACTCCCAACAGTAATCTTATGGACTCTAATCTGGCCACAGGTGCAAAGGTTTCATCAAAGTCCAGTCCCTCCACTTGAGTGTAACCTTGAGCAACTAACCTTGCCTTGTTTCTGACCACAGTACCATGTTCATATGTTTTGTTCTTGTAAATCCACTTAGTGCCAATGACATTCAAACCTTCAGGTCTTGGAACAAGATCCCACACTTCACTTCTTTTGAACTGATTCAATTCATCTTGCATTGCTTCAATCCAAAATTCATCAGTTAGAGCTTCTTTAACATTTTTTGGTTCAAACTTTGACACAAAACAAGAATCAGTAGCAACTGAGTCTGATATTCTGGTTCTGACTCCTTGATCAAGACTCCCAATGATTAAATCTTTAGGGTGATCCTTCTGAACTCTAATAGAGGGTCCTTTACCAGTAGGATCATGATCTGGATGAATTTCTTCTGCTTCAGACTCTACTTGATTTTCTGCTTCTGACAGTTGTTCTTCTGATGCTTCAGTATCTGGAACCACTTCAGACTCATCTCTTTCTTTTTCAGCATACAGATCATCATCACAACATTAATAGACTCCATAACAACCTTGGTTCTGGAATTAAACACTCTATAAGCTCTGCTGTTCACTGAATAACCCAGAAAAATTCCTTCATCAGACTTAGGATCCAGCTTTCTTCTGTTTTCTCTATCAGCCAAAATGTAACATTTGCTCCCATAAACATGAAAATATTTGACTGTAGGCTTTCTTCCCTTCCACAGTTCATACAAAGTAGATGTAGTAACCTTCTTCAGAGTCACCCTATTATGTATATAACAAGCAGTATTCATAGCTTCAGCCCAGAACATGTATGGTAGCTTCTTTGCATGTAACATAACTCTAGCTGATTCTGCTAAGGTTCTGTTCTTTCTCTCAACTATACCATTTTGCTGAGGTGTTATAGGTGCTGAAAACTCATGCTTAATCCCGTCAGATGCACAGAATGCAGAAAATTTTTTGTTCTCAAATTCCTTCCCATGATCACTTCTGATTCTGATAATAACACAGTCTTTCTCTCTTTGTAACTGAGTGCACAAATCTCTAAATACTTCAAAAGTATCGGATTTCTCTCTAACAAAGCTAACCCAAGTAAATCTTGAAAAATCATCAACCATCACAAATGCGTACCTCTTTCCTCCAATGCTCTCAACTTGCATAGGTCCCATTAAATCCATATGTAACAGTTCAAGCACTTTAGTTGTTACCTGATGTCCTAATCTGGGATGAGACTTTCTTGTTTGTTTTCCAATTTAACAATCACCACAAACATTGTCCTCATTGATCTTCAGATTAGGTAGACCTCTAATAGCTTCAGAATTCATCACTTTCTTCATACCTTTCAGATGCAGATGACCCAGTTTCTGGTGCCAGAGTCTGACTTCCTCTTATGTGCTTATGAGACAGGTAGACAGACTTCTTTCTTCTTCAGACACCCACAAATAACAATTATCTTTTGATCTGCAACCTCTCATCACAACCTCACCTTCTTGACCAGTTACCAAGCATTCTTCCTTGTTGAAATTCACCTTTAAGTCTTGATCACACAACTGGCTTATACTGATCAGATTTGAAGTTAATCCTTTCACCAATAGCACATCATTAAGTCTTGGTAATCCATCACTGAATAAATCTCCTATTCTAAGAATCTCACCTTTTGCTCCATCACCAAATGTTACATAACTTCTGGAATATGGTTTTAAATTACTCAGAAGCTTCTTCACACCAGTCATGTGTCTGGAACAACCACTATCAAAGTACCAATCTTCCTTAGAGGTGGCTCTCAAAGAAGTATGAGCTATGAGGCCAACAGTCTTGTCTTTGGGTTTCCACACCTTCTGAACATTGTTTCTGGTTGCAGCAGGTTCCACTCTTCTATACTGAAAATGCTCAGGATAACCATATAAGTTGAAACAGAATGGTTTAATATGCCCCTTCTTTCCACAATGATGACAAACCCATGTATGATTTCTTCTCTTTCCCTTGAACTTCTGAGGTTGCTTCTGAGGTTTCATCTTAGATGTTCCTATCATGGGGTCATAAGTTTCAGTAGCAGGAATTAACCTTTTAGCATGATTCTTCTTTTTGAGGTTTAGACTCTCATCCACAAATCCTAAGCCAGTTTGTCTCCCTTGTTTCTCATTCTCTAATATCTCCTCCATCACATCAGTAGCAGTATTCATCATTCTGACCTGCTTTTTCATATGTTCAAGCTGGGAATTCAGTTGGCTCACTTCTTCTTTGAGATCAGAATTTTGCACTAACAGTTCACCTTTCTCAGCTTCCAGTTGACAGATGGTCTTCTTCTGATCCACTACTTGCTTGCAAACTTCTACACTTCTGATGTATAGATTCTTGTAATTGTCAGCTAGTTCATCATATGAGGATTTTTCAACTCTGGCTTCAGACACTGATGAAACTTCAGATTCATGAAGGTGAGAAAAAACACACACAAGAAGGGGGGGTTGAATTGTGTGACTCAAAAACTAGGTTCTTTCCTTTTCAAATCTTAAGGTTAAGTTCAGAAGCTGATATGAATCAGTTCTGAACTATTATCAAGAGTAGTTGCAGCGGATTAATAAGTAAAAGGAGAAGGAAAGAAGGACACACAAAGATTTTATACTGGTTCCTTCTCAATGTGAGAAGTAGTCCAGTCCCCTTGTTTTCCAACAAGAGAGTTCCACTATAATCAGAAGATTACACTTGCTCAACCACTAAGGAAGAGACTTCCAGTTGCTCAACCACCAAGGAAGAGGCTTCTAATGCTCAACCACAAAGGAAGAGGCTTCCAATGCTCAAGACACTAAGTCAAGAGACTTCCCAATGCTCAAGACACTAAGTCAAGAGACTTCTGACTCAGACCACAAAGGAATGAGGTTACAATTGCTCAGTATACAGACTGAGACTTTAAGGACCAAACTGGTTTACAGATAAATGAGTTTGGGTTGAACACTTGATAAAATATCAGAGGTGTTCTCTTAATACAACACAGGTTAAGACTCTTAACCTTAAGAAATTCTAAGTTACAAAAACTAAAAGAATTTCTAAGAGTTTTATTAACTTGACAATTTTGACAAATAAAACAGAGCACAGGTTCAGCAATGTAGTTTCAAGAGTCTTAGACAAATTTCTTCTTCAAATCTTCTTCCTTTTATAGAGGAAATAGAGCTGTTGAAGATTTGCTTGATTTGAGGAAAGAGATGTTGCAAGTTGTGCTAGGATAGACTGAAAATGTGTGCTGAGCTTTTTGCAGAAAACAGAGCAGCAGCCATTTTTGAACTTGCCTACCTTAAAAGCTGGGGAATGTTTGAGTCAGGGAGACAACTGTTCCATTGGGTTGCTCTGACATATGCAGGCATTAAATGCGCACAGTACCAGTTGCTTTTCAAGCCACATCAGCTTCAGAAGCTTCTGCATGAATAGTGTATCAAGCTGCCTTTGTACGGATCAGAAGCTGGACTTCAGAAGTTGACATTTGTTGACTTCTTCAGACGCTGACTTTTGTTGACTTCCTTCAGAAGCTGCTTTCAGACTCAGACTTCAGAAGCAGTCTTCAGACGCAGGCTTCAGACTCTCACTTCAGGAGCACTACTTCAGGAGCACTTCTTCAGACCCAG
Organism: Medicago ruthenica; assembly: GCA_018208015.1. Classification (NCBI taxonomy): domain Eukaryota; kingdom Viridiplantae; phylum Streptophyta; class Magnoliopsida; order Fabales; family Fabaceae; genus Medicago; species Medicago ruthenica. Next base: position 3,959,283 of record CM031376.1, on the reverse strand, counting down.
TTTCCTTCTAGCTTTGCAACATTGCTTCTTAGCTTTCCTTTCCTGCTCTAAGCTTGTTCTTTCATAACCATTCTTAATTTCCAATCACTAACCATGTGGTTCTGAAATCACTTGAACAAAGCATTAGCAATTAACCAATTTTCTATTTAACACTTTGTTATCATCAAAACCATAAAGAGATATATGTTTACACATAATGTTTCAACAATCTCCCCCTTAATTCATAAGAGAGTTGTTAAACACATTTTGTTCCAACAATCTCCCCCTTTTTGATGATGACAAACATAAGTATTAATCAGAAAATTGTTGTTAACTTAATTAACAAGTTAACTGCAGGGTGTGAGGTTTGTAAGCTCCCCCTGAGTTTGATCCAAGTTAATTAAGTTCAGTTTAAATCACAAATGTGAAATTTTCAGAATTGTTATTAAGTTTAATTAACATTCTGACTTCAGGAGAGGTTTGTAAGCTCCCCCTAGGTCTGACAATCCTCAAGGTTAGGTTTGTAAGCTCCCCTTGATTCTTATCCATGTTAATTAAACTCAACTAAAAATAATAAAGTGAAATTAACACTCAGAATTATAAATAACTTGCTGACTTCAGGTTCTGAGGTTTGTAAGCTCCCTGAGTCTTATCCAAGTTATTTTAAATTCATTTTAACTCACTAGGAGTTATGTATCTCACAGAAATTCAATTCAGAGGCTAAGAGTTAAAAACAGTTCTCATAAGTTAAATTCAATCAGTATCAGAGCTTTAACTTATGTTCAGAGCCTCAGGCTTTAATACCTTTTACTCCCCTTTCATAAGTTAATATATTGACAGAATTTAACTTATATTTTTGAGCTCAGGAGCTTTAATACTTGTTTTACCTTACTCCCCCTTTTGTCATCAACAAAAAGTTTGAAAAGAGTTTGAAAGACAAGTGTATCAGAGCATTTTAATCTCCCCTTTTTTTTTTAAAAAAAGTTTAAAAACATTTCAAAAAGGTTCAGAATTGGGGGGGTTTGAAGAACATGTGAGATATTTATGCAATCATATGGATAATCAAGCAGCAAAGATGAGCATCAGAGCATACTTGATTTTCAATGAGTATATGACTTTGCATTGAAAATAGAATGTTGTTCAGAAGCAGAAAAAGTTCAGAGCTTCTGATCAGAGCATTTTGTGTTCAGACATGGTTTGTTCAGTATAAATTTGTTCAGTATCAGAGCAAATCACACAAGAAGGTATCAGAGCAGGTCTAACTCATTTTTTTTTAAAACAAAATAGTTCAGATCATAGACCAACTGAAAGGTTATATCAGAGCCTGATACCAAAAGACAGTTTTAATGCTACTGAACTTATATCAGAACCTGATACCAAAATATGAAGGTTTATCTCAGAGTCTGATACCAAATTAAAACATTTCTAAAAACTGAACATGTCTGATACACTTTGAGCATTTGAAAAATGTGTCTGTGCTAAACAGTTTGAAAACAGACTGATACCAACTGAAAATTGTTTGTCAAGCAATTTTAACATTTAATATCAGAGCAGAAAATCACATTTTTAAATTGATGACTTTGGGAGGATTAGAGTATAAACTTTCAAAGGTGCAGGATCTGACTGGAATCTAGCACACAGACATACACTAAATAAAATATCTGGCCTAGAAGCAGTTAAGTATAGGAGAGAACCTATCATACCTCTGTACAGCTTCTGATCTACTTTAGAGCCATTGTCCTCTTTGCTTAAGGTGCAGGTGGGATGCATTGGTGTTGTCATCAGCTTGCAATCATCCAGCTGGAACTTCTTCAGAAGCTCCTTAGTGTATTTGGACTGATGAACATAGACACCATCTTTGCATTGGTTGATTTGAATTCCCAAGAAGAATTTCAGCTCACCCATCATGCTCATTTCAAATTCATCCTGCATTAACTTTGAAAACTCTTTGCAAAGGGAGGCATTAGTAGAACCAAATATGATATCATCAACATAGATTTGTACAATTAAGATTTCTTTCTTAACAATTTTCCTAAAGAGTGTATTGTCAACTTGACCTCTTACAAAACCATTTTTAATTAAGAAGTTGCTTAGCCTTTCATACCAAGCTTTGGGAGCTTGTTTCAGACCATACAAAGACTTCTTAAGTTTAAAAACATGATTTGGATATTTAACATCTTCAAAACCAGGAGGTTGTTTTACATACACTTCTTCAGAAATTACACGATTTAAGAAAGCACTCTTAACATCCATTTGATATAAGATGATATCATGATTAACATCATAAGAAAGAAGTAACCTGATTGCTTCCAGTCTTGAAACTGGAGCAAATGTTTCAGTGTAATCAATTCCTTCTTGCTGGCTGTACCCTTGAGCTACTAATCTAGCCTTGTTTCTTATCACTTCTCCTTGTTCATTGAGCTTGTTCCTGAACACCCATTTTGTTCCAATGATGTTCTTATGATCAGGTCTTGCAACAAGATCCCAGACATCATTCCTTTGGAACTGGTTCAGTTCTTCTTACATTGCTACAATCCAGCCATCATCAGCAAGTGCTTCATCAGCAGTTGTGGGCTCAATCATGGATAGCAGGCCAAGCATAGACTCATTCTGACTGAATGCTGATCTTGTCTTCCTTGGACTGTTCTTGTTTCCAATGATCAACTCCTCAGGATGTGAAGACTTGTACTTGAATGAGGTTCTGGGTGGATTAGCTTCTGAAGAACCATCAGGGATTTGTTCAGAACCATGCTGGTCTTGATTAGCTTCAGGAGTAGTGTCTTTATCAGAGAGTTTTTCAGATTCTGCATTGTTTTCAGCTTCTTGATACCAGTTTTCAGCTTCTGAACCTTCATCAGACTCTGAACTGGGATCAGCTTCTGAAGGTTCTTCTGAGATTCTGACATCTGCAAAACTCTCAACCAGCTCTGGTATTTCATTACCAGGCTTCTTATCATCAAACCTAATGTGTATAGCTTCTTCAACAACATGTGTTTCAGAATTATACACCCTGTATGCCTTAGATCTCTCTGAGTATCCTAAAAAGGTACCCTTTTGAGCCTTGGCATCAAATTTCTTTAGGTAGACTTTATTGTTTAGTATGTAACATGTACAACCAAACTGATGAAAATAAGAAATACTTGGTTTTCTTCCTTTAAACAATTCATATGTTGTTTTATTCAAAATAGGTCTGATATAGATCCTGTTTTGAATATAACATGATGTGTTTACAACTTCTGCCCAAAAGTACTTAGCAATTTTGGATTCATGGATCATGGTTCTGGCCATTTCTTGTAAAGACCTGTTCTTTCTCTCTACAACTCCATTTTGTTGTGGAGTTCTAGGAGATGAGAACTCATGGAGAATTCCATGATCTTCACAAAAATTTTCAAAAGGTTCATTTTCAAATTCCCCACCATGATCACTTCTGATTTTTAAAATTTTCAAATCAGTTTCAGTTTGTACATGTTTGCAGAATTTGAAAAACACATCATATGTTTCAACCCAAGTCCACCTACTGTAATCATCAACAATTACAAGTCCATACTTCTTCCCATTGATTGAAGCTGTTCCAACAGGACCAAACAAATCAATGTGAAGGAGTTCTAAAGGTTTAGAGGTGGAAACAATGTTCTTAGATTTAAAAGAAGTTTTAGAAAATTTTCCAATTTGGCATGCTGAACATAGAGCATCTGAGTGATAATCAATGCTGGGTAAGCCTCTGACCAGCTGTAACTTGCTAAGCTTAGAGATGAGTCTCCAGTTAGCATGTCCCAGCCTTTTGTGCCAAACCCATTTCTCATCACTCACAGACAGAAGGCAAACTACCTTCTGCTGAACCAATTCAGAAAAATTTATTTTGTAAACATTGTTTTTCCTGCTACCTCTGAACACTACAAACTTATCTTTGTTACTGATTACAGTACATGTGTTCTTATTAAACAGGACTTCATAATTACTATCACATAATGTTCCAAGGGATTTGAGAGGTAATAAATTCAGTCATAAAGTTGAGAGCCTGCTAAGGCTTAGAGAATACAGGTTGTAAATGTTCCAAGGGAACAAGATTGTACGGTGCAGGATTTGAGAGGTTATTTCAAGCATCATAGTGGAAACTCTCACAAGATTGTGAGGAGTGGACTAACCCACATTGGGTGAACCACTATAAAACTCTATGTGTCTTTCTTCTCTATCCCTTTACTATTTATTTTCAGCATAAATGTTTAATTTCAGTTTACACACCATTATCACTTTGTTCATTATTTATTACACTAACAGTTCTGAACGTACTTCAGAACGTTCTAAACTTAACCAAGTTTTTATTTCTTCCAAGTATCAACTTGAGAATGATTTACCACAAGTACAAGTTAAATTTAAAAAGGGTCACAATTCAAACCCCCCTTTCTTGTGACTATTATTTCCACTTCAATTGGTATCAGAGCTCTGCCTCTTTGGTTTGAGCACTTAACAATGTATGAGGAAAAGATCCAGAAAGACGTGATGTCAAAATCTGCAAATCAAAGTACATGTTACATATGCAACAATGTGGGATTTTTCAAAACTAGACGCCCTCTAAAGAAGAAAATGCAAAGATGGCATCCTGAGATGACTTTGAAGAAAAAGAAGAGGTCAATACATGAGTAAAGACAAACACAGAAAGTGAAGAGGTAATAAATTCTAATCCTTATCTTTTATGTAAAGTGTTTAATAATATTTCATATGACTCATGCATTTCATCTTAAAAGTATGAACTTTTTAAAATAATAACTTTTCTGAAATAAAAAAAAGTGAAACTATTAATCTTGAATGAGAGATATCTTAAAACCATTCAAAAATTGCAACACTCTTATTTTAAAATGTTTGAGAAACATAAGATTCTCAATGAGCAAAAAAAGTTGTAAGATTTAGAAAATTCTAAATTATTGAAACAAAATGTTATTTTGAAAAGGAAAGTAAAAATTTGAAAAAGGACATAATCAACTTTCTGAAGTCTGTTAAGATTTTTTTAAAAAAAGGGCTGGTTTAGGATTCAGAACCTCTCACAAACAAAAGTGAGAAGGTAAATGAAAAATGTTCATTTGGCAAAAGAATTTAACACTATGAATCTGTATGTTTTTTTATAAAAAGAAACTTGAGAAAAATCTTCATTTCAAAAAGACATTTTATCCTAGATTAGAATACTCTCGTAAGATGAGAAAGTTAACTGAAATGGATTAAATTGACTAACGGAAACATATTTGAAGGACCAAAATGAAAAAATTTAGAGTTATGAAACCAAAATAAAAATAAAAAATAAATTAAGGGACCAAACGTTCAATTAAGCCTTAGATAATTTAAGTTGTCTCGGATAATTTGACACAAATAATTTGACGAATAATTTGACACAAATTACAATAGTAAAGAGGATATCTATTATAAAATGGAGTAGTATTGATTGATTTGCCTTAAAAAAAAAAAGTCATTGAAATTTCATATTTACTAAAAAAATGATACAATTGGCAATTTATTTACCAAAAAATGTGTGGGCAGTCTCATACCATATGGCCCACAAGAAGCAATGCGTGAAATTTCTTATTTACAAATCCTTGAAATTTCAACGCGTGATTGACTTATAAGGCAATCAATTATTATTGTAAAGAAAGTGCCACGAAATCAAACGCTTAAATTCCCTGTTCATAATATTAATATATGCTTTTTTTTAAGTGATAGATTCACGTTGCCATATTGTAACCAAAAAAAAAAAGATTCACGTTGCCATATCCAATCCTCTAAACACTTGGTATATTCAGATGGCTAGCATCTCTGAGCAGTAGGATCTCTCATTCACCAAAAATGTTAAAAAACTATTTTACGAAACACTTAAATTAACGTATCAACTATCGGTCATCATCACTTATAATCTATCAGCTACCTTATCAGTTATCCGTTATTTTTATTAAATAGAGTTTAAATGGAATGCTCAGTTTATATTAAAAAATGAAAAGAAGGTGCCATTATGAAAAGTAAAAAGAAGCGATTATGAAAAGTAGGCGAGGAATTAACGCTTATATTCCATTCAATTATGAAAAGAAGGTGCCACGAAATGGACGCTTAAAGTTCGTTGTTGATAATATATGCTTTGCTTTGAGTATACTCCAAATCCATTCAAGTGATAGATTCACGTTGTCCAATTAACTCATCTAAACATTTAGCTTATTCAAATGGCTAGCAGCAGCAACTCATCTTTAGCTCTTGTGAATTCTTCAAGGAGAAATTATTATGATGTGTTTGTCACCTTTAGAGGTGAAGATACTCGCAACAATTTCACTGATTTTCTTTTTGATGCCCTTGAAACAAAAGACATTTTTGTATTTCGGGATGACACTAATCTTCAAAAAGGTGAATTCATTGGATATGAGCTTTTTCGAGCAATCGAAGGATCTCAGGTTTTTGTAGCAGTCTTCTCAAGAAACTATGCTTCCTCAACATGGTGTTTGCAAGAATTAGAAAAGATATGTGAATGCGTTAAGGGATCAGGAAAACATGTTCTTCCTATTTTCTATGATGTTGATCCTTCTGAGGTGCGAAAACAAAGTGGGATTTATGGTGAAGCATTTGTCAAACATGAACAAAGATTCCAACAAGACCCTCAGAACGTGTCAAGATGGAGGGAAGCTCTAAAACAAGTGGGGAGTATCTCTGGTTGGGATCTACGTGATAAGTAAGTAATTTATAGCAAATCTTTTTCAAACTATATTTTTCATTTTTGGTAGAAAAAAGGTAGGGTGAAGGGATAGTGTCATACTTCGAAGTATGAATGATTTTATGGTTTAAATTGTACTTAAAAAATAATTTAATTTACCTCCCTCATAGGACACAAGTTGGGCTCAAACCCGAAACTTCAGTGTCACAAGCCTTTTTTTACCATTAGAAGAAACATTTGGAGTTCAAACTAAAGTTTTATGAAAGAAGAAAAACATGTGTTATTTTGTTTAGTGTGATATTATTTTTCTTATCTGACAATTTATAGTTGTTGATTAAATTTTCACTTTCAGGCCACAATGTGTAGAGATTAAAAAGATTGTTCAAAAGATAATTAATATATTGGAATGCAAATCTTCATGTAATTCAAAAGATTTAGTTGGGATCAATTCTCGTATAGAAACATTACAAAATCATTTACTTTTGGACTCAGTTGATGGTGTTCGTGCTATAGGAATTTGGGGGATGGGAGGAATAGGGAAGACAACCCTTGCTTTGGATTTATATGGCCAAATCTCTCATCGATTTGATGCATCTTGTTTCATTGATGATGTAAGCAAAATTTGTAGATTACATGATGGTCCACTCGAAGCACAAAAGCAAATCCTATTTCAAACTCTTGGCATAGAACACCATCAAATATGCAATCGTTACAGTGCAACATATTTGTTACGACGTAGACTATGTCATGAAAGGGCACTTCTGATTCTTGATAATGTGGATCAAGTTGAACAATTGGAAAAAATAGCAATGCATCGTGAATGGTTTGGTGCAGGTAGTAGAATTATTATCATTTCTAGAGATGAGCATATATTGAAAGAGTATGGAGTGGATGAAGTTTACAGAGTTCCACTTTTGAATTGGGCTGAATCTCACAAGTTATTTTGTCAAAAAGCTTTCAAGCATGAGAAAATTATTAGTAGTAATTATCAAAATTTGGCAGTAGAGATACTAAATTATGCTGAGGGTCTACCACTAGCAATTACAGTATTGGGCTCATTCTTGTTTGGTAGTAATGTGACTGAATGGAAGAGTGCATTGGCTAGATTGAGAGAAAGTCCACACAAAAATATCACAGATGTGCTGCGATTAAGTTTTGATGGGCTAGAGAAAACGGAAAAAGAAATTTTTCTTGATATTGCTTGTTTTTTCAACGGTAGGTCTGAGAAATATGTTAAAAACATTCTAAATTGTTGTGGATTTCATGCTGATATTGGATTAAGAGTTCTCATTGATAAATCACTTATAAGCATTAATTATTCAGTGATTCAAATGCATTCTTTGTTGGAAGAGTTAGGCAGAAAAATTGTGCAAGAAAATTCAAGCAAAGAGCAAAGAAAGTGGAGCAGGGTGTGGTCCAGAAAAGAACTCTACAATGTTAAGATGGAGAAAATGGTAAAGTTGCTGTTTAGAAATAAAAAAACATATTTCCATTTTTATAAAAAACAATAAATATTGGCAGTAATTTATTTTTTTGTTATTTTTTGCAATGCTATAGGAAAAGCATGTTGAAGCCATAGTTTTGAATTATGGAGATGCTGAGGATATAAACGCTGAACAATTGTCAAAAATGAGTAATCTTAGATTGCTCATCATCAGTAACAGTGTAAATATCTCAAGATTTCCAAGTTGTCTTTCAAACAAATTAAGATATGTTGGGTGGGGTGAATATCGTTTCAAGTATTTGCCATCAAGTTTTCACCCCAATGAACTTGTAGAATTGATCTTGAAGAGTAGCAACATTAAACAACTATGGAAAAACAAGAAGGTACTATAAATTCCCTTATTACTAACGTTTATCTTCAAAATATAAACAAATTCGAAACAATTTTCTTATAATCAAAGTAATGGCTCTATTTTTGTTGGTTTTTCATGTCACAGCATCTGCCCAATTTGAGAAAATTGGATCTACGTCACTGTAGAGAGCTAGAAAAGATAATAGATTTTGGAGAGTTCCCGAATCTTGAGTGGTTAAATTTGGAAGGATGTGAAAGACTTGTGGAGTTGGATCCATCTATTGGACTTCTAAGAAAGCTTGTTTACTTGAATGTAAAAGATTGCAAAAATCTAGTGAGCATACCCAACAACATATTGGATCTTAGCTCTCTTAAATATCTAAATATGTGTGGCTGTTCCAAAGTGTTTAACAATTCAAGGATCCTGTTAAGTGAAAGTGTCCTCAAATCGAGAAACACGTATTTGTTGCCATCCTTGCATAGATTATATTGTTTGCGTGAAGTTGACATTAGCTTTTGCAATCTAAGCCAAGTTCCTGATTCAATTGAATGTTTATGCTCACTAGAAAGATTAAATTTAGGGGGAAACGATTTTGTGACACTACCTAGCCTGAGGAAGCTTTCCAAACTTGTATATTTAAATTTGCAGCATTGCAAGTTGTTGGAATCTTTGCCTCAACTTCCTTTTTTTACCGTTATCAGGCAGGAACGAGTTGAGGGCGGATATTTCGGGCCTATAGGATTGTTCATTTTCAACTGTCCAAAATTGGGTGAGAGGGAATGTTGCAGTAGCATGACATTTTCATGGATGACACAATACATTCAGGCATACCAACAATCATACCCTGTCTATTTGGATGAGTTTGAAATTGTTACTCCAGGAAGTGAAATACCAAGTTGGATCAACAATCAGAGCGTGGGTGGTTCAATCCCAATAGACCGATCTCCTATTATGCATGACAATAACAATAATTTCATTGGCTTTGTATGTTGTGCAGTATTTACCATGACACCTAATACAGAGTTGCTTCCATGGAGCGCCAATATGGTACTGGTTTTGGATGATTATTCCTTTCGTGTTCCAGTAATTATCAATGGAAGTCTTATTACGACCAAATCAAGTCACCTATGGATAATCTACTTACCCCGAGAGTCCTATCTTCGATTTGAAAATTTCAATTTCAAGATTGTTGGGATTGAAGGTTTGGGTATGGAGGTGAAGAGTTGCGGGTATCGTTGGGTATGTAAACAAGACCTACAAGAATTCAATTTAACCATAAATCACAAAAATTCCTTAACTCGGAAGCGCAAAATTTTGGCAATTGAAGATGAGACACAACCGCAACCATAACTACTTCACAGATATGAATGTCAACAAATTGGACAAGAATCATCTATTTGTTGTCATCTACTGATTGTTTGTCATCAACCTGCAAAATACAAACATATTTTCATGGGTATATGTTCTGTTTCATACCATGAAGTGTTTTTTTGTTTTGTTTTTATGTGGTAATTCTTAGAGTTAATTGTGTTTATTTAACTTTACTAAGTTGAAAATTGATGTTTCTTAATTGAAAATTGAAGTTTTGAAAATCAAAGCTTCCCATGAATTTTTAGTAAGCTTAGTTGAAATTTCATCTCTTGTTACACTGTGTTTTGATATTGAAACTGAATGCTCAATTGCAATTAATTCTTCACTAAGTTAACTTAATTGTGTTAATTTTGAAGACAACGTGCTTTTTGAGTTTCATGAAATCGAAAGAGAAGTGCTTAAGTTTTCACGACCTTGCCAATTATATGAATTGAATGTGATATTTTTCCATAACTCAGTTTTCATGGCCTTGAATATTTTTAGTTTCAAAGTTCAAACCATGAAGGTATTTTTTTTTGTTTTTCTTTGGCCATTCTTAGAGTTAATTGTGTTTATTTAACCCTTTTGTTTATTTAACCTTTTTTATTTTTTTATTTAGAGGCTGTAAATTCAATTATTGAGGAAGCTATTCAGACAGATATTGCAACAAGCAATGTCGAAACTGATTCACTTGTTGAAGTCGCTGATGAAAGTGTAACAGAAAGTGGATTTGATCAAATTGTTGCGGAAGAGAAAAAACAATAAGAAAGTGACAGTGGAAAGGAAGAAGTTGCACCTGCAGCAGAGACAGACAGCGATGCATTTGATCTTGGCCCTGTTGTTACAGAATCAGACATTACATCAAGTGCACCAGCTCCTCAAGAAACTTAAGGTTCTTGTTTTCTATCTCACACTTTTTCTGCTAATTTATCTCATTCGTATTTTACATATGGAAATACTGATTGTATGTCATTTTCCGAAATTACAACTAAAATCAATCATATTTTTTTTGCAATAACATGCATGTACATGGTTTTTCCGATTAACTTACCAAATATTATTTCCTTTCCATTTCAAGTAGATGACAATGTTGGAGCTGTTCCAGAGAACAGAGAGATTGATGCTAGTTTGACTGGACAGAGTGCCGATTTGTCTCCTGAGGGAAGCTTGAATACAGGTTTTGCTTAATTCATTTTCAAATTCTGCTTGCTTGCTTGATTGAATCAGTGTTACACACAACATAACAATTTGTTCAAATTCCACTACACAATAGTGTTATAATGCCACTATAGCGTAACTCTGAACAATAGCAATTTGTTCAAATTCCACTACGCTATAGCACCATAGTGCCGCTATTTAACAACTTGATCGAATTTTGTTTAACAAAATGAAATTGATAGCAAGTTTATGAATTTGTTGCCTATTTGATCTGTATGTATAAACCACATATTGCATGGTATTGCACCTCTTTCATTTCCTACATGATCCCAATCAATCAACTTTGTGCAACCAAAGCAATTGAATGACATCATAATAGAAGAGGCATATTTAACAAATGGAGTTTTCTTTAACTTTGAATCCTCTGTCAACAGATGTAACAGAAGAAAACAATCAAGTTTCCTCTCCTGAAAGTCCTGCCACTGAGAAATGTTTAACAAATGACATCTTTTTATCCTCATAACTACCTCAGAGAGAAGAAACAACACATGGATCACAAGGTCATGAAGAGTCAATGGACAAGGGATGTTATAAATTCAAACTGCAAGCAGATGAGCATTGACATGATTTGCAGCTCTGTTGTCAAAAGAATCTTGTTAACAATTAATTCCTTTTGTTTTTAGTTGTAATGTTCACCTAAGAGTAATACAATTTCTGCTCTATTTTGTAAATGATACAACTCGGATGAGTTTTATGACTAATGTGTTTTTGATGCATCTGGTTTCTTATATTTTGGACAATAGTAGTATGGTTCTTGGTTTTAGGTTTTTTTTTTAATCTTGAAAGCAACTTGAAAATATAGATTCAAATGATATAGTTTCCCCTAGAAAATACCTTTTTGTTGAAACAAGTCGATCAATAGGAAATACAACAGATGCTATGACATATTTATATCTTTATCTGTATATACTTTAAACTTTATGTATGTGTGTGTAGGATTGAAAACTTGGTCTTGGTTATATTGATTTAGCAATATGGATGATTGAAATTTGTAGACTTTGTTAATTATTTTTTGCTAAGTGAAGATCATATGTTGGCAGTTGTTTTTCCAGAAAAGTAGTGTGAAAAGGATGATAATATAAGGTAGAAAGGTTTCCAAATCACAAATAAGATTCAATTTTGGAACGAAGTAAATGGAGATCACATGTTGAATGAAGGAGATGAAAAAGTTTGATGTTCTTGAGATGAAAATAGTAATTGATAGTAAGAAAAAACCATATCGGTGAGCCTACATTTTTCTTTGATGAATTGGGGGTAATTTACCCCTCAAGACAAATACGATTCGATTTTGGAACGAAAGAGATGTAAATCACATCTTAAATGAAGGAGATAAAGAAGTTTGAAGTTTTTAAGATGAAAATGATAACTGATTGTAAAAAAAAAATGAAGAAAATAGGTTTTTTCACTGAAAGGGATAAATTACCCTCAATTCATCGAGGGGTAATGTAGAAAAAACTTATAATAAATCATTCAGTGGATTTTTTAGAATTAATTTACCATCAACTTTATCCAAATGGAGGTTTAAAGTGACGCTATAATAGTCATTCAATGGATTTTTTTCTGAAAATTTGTCATTGACTTCATCATCCAAATGGAGGTTTAAAGTAACAACAAAAAAAAGATAAATTTGTCAGTAGCATTGTTTGAAGAATGAATTTAGAAATCATGGGACCAATATGATGACATAAATATTTAAAGGACCAATGTGACATAAGTCATAACTTGATCTTTGGAGGATAAAATTAAAGATTTATTCATAAACTTTTGTGGAAACAGAAAATAAATTGGTAAAAATTTTGTGACTAAATCGGTGATAATGAATTTAGAAACTAATGGGGTGACAATCAATCAATAAGAGGGTAATTTGATGATAACATTATCTAGAGTAAATAAAGTGGCAACGCTATAATGCTTCTTGTGATTATTACAACAAGATGCTATGTTGTAGATTAGAAAACTTCAAAAAGATTGCCATGTATATTCAAGTTCACATAATGTTAATGTACAAAAGCAAGTATATTTTTAGATCGTTTCCACAGGGATTATTGCGATATCATAAACCGTTCAACGTCGATTATCATTTTAAGTTAGGGTTTAATCTTTTTCTTTACTAACACTACTCGACATTAAAAGCATTATAAATAAAACGTAGAGTAATAGGGCATAAAAGGTGTTAGGATTAAAGTTCGTCAATCAAACGTCGATTGTATTCGATTGATCATAAATATGGATTCTAGCTTTTTCTTATATACGACATTATCACGTATTACTCGACAACGTCATTCGTGTCCAAATGACGTCGTGAGATCGATCGTATCGTTTAATCGACGATTTCTCAATCTATTAAACGATTCGAAAGTTTTACGATCCAACACTTTGTGTAATTATCAAAACCAAATCCCATGTCTAGAATTTCTTATTTTGATAGAATATTATTCTAAACCTAGATTCAAAAGTATTTTTCAATATCATTTAAATCAAATATAAGAATGGAAAACAAGAACAAATTCAATGGTATATAAAAATGCTAGAATCATATATTTAAAATATCAAAGGTTTACAACTAAGAGTGATTGATTACCTAATAATCCCAACAAAGGAGATTAGTTGATCATTATCATGACAACTTTGCAAAAGTAGAAAGGAAGATGGAGAATATGCTAAGACTTGATTTCTCAAAGCTACTTAGTGTAATCTTCACTTGAATTCCTTTTGCTCTATGAAGTTTGCCTCCTTTTATGCCTATTCTCTTTCTAGAAAATAAAGATTTCAAGCTCTGGAAATTATAAAAACTGGTATTCAACTGATAATCATGAAAAAATGAGCTTAAAAGCTTTTATATTTCTGAGTTTTTGTTCGCTCGCTACAAGCGACCAGCCTGTCGCTGTAGCGACGAAGTTTTCTTGGCCAATGGGGAAGCTCCACGTCATCATTCAGCATTAAACCGCCCTTGGTCGCTATAGCGACGAGATCTGTCGCTATAGCGATGAAACCTTCAAAATTCCCTGCCTAAGCTCGCTTGAAGCGTCCGGTCCATCGCTTGTAGCGATGAACTCTCAATTTTCCCTGCCTAGGCTCGCTTGTAGTGTGGCATCTGGCGCTTGTAGCGATGAAGTCCTGAAATTCCCTGCCTATCCTCGCTTGTAGCGATGAGGCTTGCGCTTGTAGCGATGGCTTTAACAAAACTTCAATTTCTTTGCTCAATTCAGGTCCAAGCATGAATTCCTGCATAATTAAATGGGGTAAGACATAGGATCACAAATTTAGCATTTTAACCACAAATGTGAGCTTATCCTAAGATAACTTGTAAAACAAGTAACATAAGTGCCTTAAAATATATCAAAAGATAACTACTTTTAAGCACTTATCAAACTCTCCCCAACTTAGCATTTTGGTTTGTCCTCAAACCAAAGAATCAAAAGAAAATTTTCACAGCTTTTAACCAAAGTATTGAGCAAGAAGCAAAGAATCAAAAGTTTGAAGAAATAAGTATCAGATGAATGATTCAAACGTGACTGCGCAACCTAAAGTTAAGTTTCTCATTAAACGAGATACATACTATGAATGTGAACTAGTTCTAAACACAAAGCATCAAATCACACAATTCTTAACAAACAACATGTTTAAATTTGAACCAAACCTAACACACTTCTAAATTAAGTATATGAACACATTGAAATCTATTGTGAGGGTATGAACACTCATCCAGCAAACATGATAACATTCCAATCAAATTATGTGTCCATCTAATTATCATTTCTAAAAGCATAAAAGCAAATGATCACAAGGTCTTTAAGGGTTGTAATTTGGCTTGGTTACAAAAGAATTGTCATATGTGGGATATTGAATTCAAATGGCCAAGCAAGAGGAACATTCATTCTATTTACATACTTCCTCCTTATTCAAATACAACTCTTGGTGAACTACAAATTTTTCTTTTCTTTGATTGATCTTGACAACTTTTTCTTTGATTTATTGCAAACTCTTTCTATTTTTCTCTTTTTCTTTTTCTTGGTTTGCTTTTCTTTCTTTTTTCTTTTCTTTTTCTTTTTCTTGTTGTCAAGATCAATTATCAATTCACCACTACTTGACATTAACACAACCTCCCTTTTCTCCCCAACTTGGTTCAATGATACCCTAATCGAATGTTCCTTTATCATTTTGGCAAAGGTCAATAATCACGATGGATAAGGGTTCAAAAGAAAGTAAATATCAGAATTCAATAATGAGTTAACTATGAACTGGATTTTTTTACAAACTCCGGCAATTTCATTAAGCAATTGAGTTTATGAAAATTGACAGTTCACAGTTAACAATTCTGATTCAATAGGCTCAAAGGGGTTAACAGATTCTCACTTCTCACAGGGTAGGCTATATGGTCAAGTATTTCACTCATATTCAAAAAATTGCCTTGATCATTTCAATGCTTTCATGCAATTTAAAACAACAATAGATTTAACATAAATTAATCGAGTTAAACATGAAATGCTGGTCTCCTGCATATATATACAATGATTGAGGATTCCTCACATTTCGGCTAGTTCTAGTTGGTTCAAAACTAAACATGTGCTTGCGTAAAACTGAATAAATTAAATTTGTGTGTAAAGAACTCATTCACATTCAAGAATATACCTAGAAAAACAAGAAACGAGTACCTTAGCTGCGCGCTTTTATCACTACTTCCTATCATTATCACTCATCTGATTCATAGCTCAATGCTTTGCTTTCAAACAAGCACTTAGCTTTTGAATCTTTGTCTATCTTTCTTTCCAATGTTGGGTAAATTTCAAAAATTTCAAAAATAAATAACAAACTTTTGAAATTAAACAAAATATACTAAAAATAAATAACCAAAATATACTAACATAATAACCAAAGTAAATTATCTAAAGTACATAAACATAAACATAATTAAAAAAATACAAAGCATAATAAAATTGTTCAGGAATAAATAAAACGAAAGAAAGAAGAAACTGCTGCAGCTTGCAAAGTGGTCTCAATCTGAATCCATGTCTGAATCCAGCAGCATCACCATGGTCATCATCATCACCTCCAGCAGCATCATCACTAGCTGCATCTGCACCCGCCCCTCCAGAATAAAATGGCCTGTCCCCAGGCCATGCAATATGATCCTGAAAATAAGCTGGAGTCCAAGTGGAGTAGCCTGCCTCGTGCATATGAATCTGCATAGTCGTTAGAGCTCGGTGGTTTGACTCATTCTGAGCCATAATGTGAGAATATGCAGTCATGTGGTAGGGATCCCAACTAGAAAAGCTAAAGGTGGATAGGTTGGGGGTTGAGGTTGGCTTGGGTCTTGGGGTGCAGTGGGTGGTACCGAAGATGGTCCAGCAGAAGAAGAAGGTCCAGCAGAAGAAGAGGGTGTCTTGTAAGAGCAGTACCTATTGATGTATCTATCATCAATAGGGTTTTTGATCTCCTCGTCGACTTGACTGGGCAAGTGGATCCTGGCTTTTCTACAAAGCCCCATAATCAGGCCAGGAAAAGGCAATGGGCACTTAGGTTTACCCGGTGGCAGGATACCACTTTCTGCCACAACCCTCATTTCATTAGCTATTATCCTCGCAACATCAACCTCTCGGTTGCTGAGGATATAATGAAGTAAGGGTGTGACGTCCAAAGTGGTGGAAGAGGTGTGAGATTTGGGCCTAATGTTATATAAGATAAGGGTGAGGATAACCTGAGCGGGGGTAGTCATATCATCCCTTAATGCTCTAAAAGGCTTACCCGAGGCCTTGCTCACGTCGTAAGTCTTCCCCTCTTGGAAAATCTCCTGTGCGATTAACCCGTGGTCCCAGTTTCCCCTTGCCTGGTGTTGGTGGAAGGCACACAACTCCTCCGACTCTAATGGGTTATCAGAATCACAAAGTACCAGTGGTTTACCCAAATAAGAGTTGATGGACATCCTATCAAAAGCGATGGTGCGCCCTCGTACAAATGTAGTCCATGTAAATGGGTCTGAGGGGTCTGCTGGAATGGCGTTTGCGTAGAACTCTCGCACAATGTCATAATTTATCTTCTTCGGAGGATTGCATAAGATTCCCCACTTCCTCTCATTGAGCATATGAGCAATGCCAGCATATTGTCCTTCCTCAGCTATCTTGAACTCCTTCTCCGACCAAATTCTTCTGGTTTTAAGCTCGGCGTAACGCTCCTGGTTACGCGGGCTTAGAAACCGGTTTGGATCGTGGGGTTGAGGGTTAGGTTTTGGCCGTGAAGATGATCCCTCAACGTTGCGTTGCCTTTTTGATGATGTTTTGGGTGCCATTCCTACAAAATAACATTTAACAGACAAAACACATAGGATCCAAGTCAGCATTAGATACAAAGAAAAAAAAAACTGATTCTGGGGCTCGTCGCTACAGCGACAGGATGGTCGCTTGTAGCGAGCAAGCCCAGAAAATGTTGGCTGGTTCTGCACTACAAGCGCTGAAAAGCCATGAACAACCCTTTTTCAAAAAAACTGATTTTTCTCCTATCTAAACTACTTGTGGCATGCGAAATCAATCCTAAAGCTAAAACAAATGAATCAAAATCATTAAAACTGCCTAATCATCAAAAACCTAATTTTATTTTGAATTTTTACAAAATAGGTTTTTCAAAATACGAATTTAATGAAAAAGATGATGATAGGCTAGTTTGTGTGATGATTTTAGTTCATTTTTAACAGCCTAAACTATTGATTATCATGGGTATTTCAAAAAGGCACAACCCTAATCTAAAAATTTAAAAACCCTAATCTGTCACTTTCTAAAAACATGTAAACACATTCATTCAAGTTTAAAGCTTAAGAAACTATAACAGAGGGTTACGAAATCATACCTGGATTGTGAGAGATTGCTGGATGGAACAAATTAAAGATGATTTGCAGAAGCTTAGCAGGAAAATGCAGAAAAATATAATGAAATTTGCAGAAAGAAAGTAGAAATGGAATGGAAGTTACTGTTGTGCTATGGGATGCGAAAATGGAAGAAAAAACGGATAGGGGTAATGAATGGGTGGTTGGGGGGAAAATGAAGGGTTTATAGTGGCATTGGAAACTGAAATGTCAGTTTTTGGTTCCATCGCTACAAGCGAACGATGCGTCGCTACAGCGACAAGATTTGAACAGTCATCGCTACAGCGACCATACGGCGCTACAGCGACGGAGAGTTTGAAGCTCATCGCTACAGCGATGGAATCTGTCGCTGTAGCGACCATGACAGTAAACAGAAAAATAAAATTTTCAGCTTTTGCCACTATCCCTACATGCATGAATGGCTGTACAGAACTAAAATACAACTTAAAAAGCAACATACTTACAAAATTGGGGTTCCTCCCAACAAGCTCTTGTTTAACGTCATTAGATCGACGCCTGTTTCGCTTTTGCTTAAGAATTGATGAGTGAAATTGTCGTCGTGTGCCGAACAACTTCACCGCCAAAATACGGCTTCAGCCTTTGTCCATTCACTGTCCACGTTGATTTAGTGATAGGATCTTCTAGCTCCACAGCTCCATAAGGTTTGACCTCTTTGATCATGAACGGACCAGACCATTTGGATTTCAATTTACCCGAAAATAGCCTCAATCTTGCATTGAACAACAACACCATTTGACCGGGCCTGAATTCCCTCTTCATGATCTTCTTATCATGATACCTCTTGACCTTTTCCTTATAGAGCTTGCTTGATTGATATGCTTGGTCACGCATTTCTTCGAGTTCGTTCATTTGGAGCTTTCTCTTCTCCCCCACTTGCTCTTGATCAAAGTTCAAAAACTTTAGTGCCCAAAACGCTTTATGCTCCAACTCGACCGGCAAGTGGCATGCTTTCCCATACACCAACTGAAATGGTGTGAAACCCGTAGGAGCTTTGTATGCGGTCCTATAGGCCCACAATGCTTTGTCAAGTTTCATTGACCAATCCTCCCTTGATGATGACACGGTCTTCTCAAGTATCCTTTTGATTTCACGGTTGGATACCTCGGCTTGACCGTTGGTCTGCGGATGGTATGGTGAAGCTACCTTGTGTTTGACTCCGTAGTGCTCAAGTGCTTTTGCCAATTGTTGATTGCAGAAGTGAGAACCTCCATCACTTATAAGCACTCTTGGAGTTCCAAAACGGGAAAAGATGTTCCTTTTGAGAAACTTGACCACCGTTTTACTATCGGCTTTTGGGGATGCGATTGCTTCTACCCACTTTGACACATAATCTACGGCCACCAAAATGTATTCGTTGGACATGGAGGATGGAAATGGCCCCACAAAGTCTATCCCCCAACAGTCAAAAACTTCGACTTCAAGGATGCTTTGCAGAGGCATCTCATTCCTTTTTGAAATACCTCCAGTTTTCTGGCAACTCTCGCATTCCTTCACATGCTCATATGCGTCTTTGAATAAATTGGGCCAATAGAAGCCTGCCTGAAGAACCTTCGCACCAGTTCTTTCACCGCTGTAATGCCCACCATATGGCGAATTATGACAATGCCACATGATGTCTTTGGCTTCTTCTCTTGCAACACATCTCCTTAACAGGTGGTCAGCTCCAATCTTGAAGAGATATGGGTCATCCCATATATACTGAGTTGAATCTCTCATCAACTTCTTCTTCATTTGCCATGTATAGTCTTCCGGTATGAACCCCGTTGCTTTGTAATTGGCCATGTCAGCAAACCATGGTCTTTCTTGCACCATAAGCAACTTCTCATCCGGAAACTCTTCAAGAATCTCCCTCTCATTCTTCGTTACCTCATCGTTCACCAATCTTGACAGATGATCAGCCACAAGGTTCTCAGTCCCCTTTTTGTCTTTAATCTCCAAATCAAACTCTTGGAGTAGCAACATCCAACGGATGAGTCTCGGCTTGGAGTCGGGTTTGGTGATTAAGTACTTGATGGCTGCATGGTCAGTATAGATAACAATCTTTGAACCTATGAGATACGAACGAAATTTTTCTAATGCGAACACAATAGCAAGTAATTCTTTTTCAGTGGTAGCATAATTGATTTGTGCATCATTTAAAACTTTACTTGCATAGTGTATAGCATGAAAAATTTTGTTTTTGCGTTGACCTAACACCGCTCCAACCGCATAATCACTTGCATCGCACATGAGTTCAAAATCAAAATTCCAATTCGGTGCGGTGATTATGGGTGCGGATGTCAAACTATCTTTCAAACTTTCAAAAGCATTTAAACAATCATTGTCAAAATCAAAAGACTTATCTTTGTTGAGCAAATTGCTCAATGGCTTTGCAATCTTTGAGAAGTCTTTGATAAACCTCCGATAGAATCCGGCGTGGCCTAGAAAACTTCGGATGCCTTTGACATTGACTGGTGGTGGAAGCTTGCCTATCAAATCGACTTTAGCTTTATCAACTTCAATACCCTTGGACGAAATCTTGTGACCAAGGACTATTCCCTCGGTTACCATGAAATGACACTTCTCCCAATTGAGTACCAAGTTGGTTTCCTTGCACCGCTTCAATACCGTGTCCAGATTCTTCAAGCATAAATCAAATGATGACCCGAAGACCGAGAAATCGTCCATAAACACTTCAATGCTCTTCTCTATCAAATCAGCAAAGATGGCTTGCATGCATCGTTGAAATGTTGCTGGAGCGTTACATAATCCGAACGGCATGCGTCGATATGCAAAAACTCCAAATGGACAAGTAAAGGCTGTCTTCTCGTGATCTTCTGGATTCACAGAAATCTGATTATAACCCGAATATCCGTCAAGGAAACAATAAAAATCTTGTCCTGACAGTCTCTCTAGCATTTGATCCATGAATGGTAGAGGAAAATGATCCTTCCTTGTAGCTTTGTTAAGCCTCCGGTAATCTATACACATCCTCCAACCGATGACGGTTCTTGTCGGTATGAGCTCATTCTTCTCATTTGTGATTACCGTCATACCTCCCTTCTTAGGGACAACTTGAACCGGACTAACCCAAGTACTATCCGAGATCGGATATATCATGTCGGCTTCAAGTAGTTTAACCACTTCTTTCCGGACTACTTCCTTCATGTTTGGGTTTAGTCGTCGTTGAGGTTGTGCTACCGGGTTGTAATCTTCCTCCATCATGATCTTATGCATACAATAGGATGGACTTATCCCTTTCAAGTCGGATAGTGTCCAGCCTATTGCTTCTTTGTTGGACTTCAAAACTTCAACCAATTTGGTTTCTTCATTGTTTGACAAGGAGCTACTAATAATGACCGGTTTGTTACCCTCTTTTTCAAGAAATACATACTTCAAATGTGAGGGTAGAATCTTCATCTCCGGCTTCATTTATTCAACTTTGGCTTCATTCGTCAATTCCTCAATTTTAGCTTTGTGAGGAGGAATTTCCTTCAACGAATCCAGCTCCTTCAAACACTCTTCTATCTCTTTCTCATCTTCTTCTCCTATGATACTAAGTGCATTTGTCAAAACTCTTTCAAGATGTGTCAAGTGATGCAGCTGGTCCCTCGTATCCACAATCAATTCTTCAGTTGCATCCATCTTGAAACAGGCACCTTTATCACTAGGATACTTCATCGCTTCATTGATGTTGAAATTGACTTCTTCATCGTCCACACGGACTTTCATTAGACCTCCGTCAAGATCAATCATCATCCTTGCCGTTTGCATAAACGTTCTCCCAAGAATTAGCGGCACATCATCATCTTCAGGTATATCCATCACTACAAAGTCGATGGGAAATAAGAACTTGTCGACTTTCACCAACACATCTTCAGCTATCCCCAACGGACGTGTGACGGATTTGTCAGCCAATTGCAATGTCAAGTTAGTTCGTTTCACAACCAAATCACCAATCCTTTTGACAACGGAAAGTGGGATTAGGTTGATACTTGAACCTAAATCGATGAGTGCTTTGCCGACATTAACATTGCCAATAGACACTGGTAGTGTAACTTTACCCGGATCTTTCTCCTTCCTTGGCAATGTTCTCTGAATGATTGCACTACAATTAGCATCGAGCTGAATTGTTTCTTCTTCATTATACCTCCTCTTCTTGGAAAGAATCTCTTTCATGAACTTGGCATAAGTTGGCATTTGCTCTAAGCCTTCCGAGAATGGAATGTTGATTTGCAATCTTTTGAAAATGTCCAGGAACCTTGCAAACTGCCTTTCTTTATCCTTTCTGGCTAGAGTAGTTGGATATAGTAGATGTGGATTCGGTGCATTCTTCACTACTTCTTGATTCTTGCCCCTCTCCTTCACCACATCTTTCTTCTTCTCTAATTTTTCATTTTCAACTACTTCCTTATTCTTTCCGACTTCATCCTCATTATTAACTTCCTCTGTTTCCTTCTCATTCCCTTCATCATGATCTTCCTCCTCATTTTCAACAACTCTCCTCTCCACTTCAAGGTTGTCTCCTATACCCCTTCCAACTACCTTCCCACTTCTCGTAGCAATCGCCTTGCAATTATCATTGTCTCTTGATGCAAGGACAGCTTCATCAAAATGACTTAATTGTCATTTTGATGATGATGCATGGTCTTTGGGGTTGGTTTGTGTGTTGGCGGTAAAGGTTCCGCCTTGTTGTGTTGCTTGAGCAAGCTGTTGTGCCAACTGGCCTACTTGTGTTTCCAGGTTTTTGATTGAAGCATCGGTATTCTTTTGGTTCGCCATTGACATTTGCATGAACTGGTTTAGAGTCTCGTCAATGTTTTGTTGACGGTTTTGTTGAGGTGGGTATTGATTGTAATTTTGGTAAGGTTGTCGGTTTTGTGGTCCAGCTTCTTGTCTCCAACCTTGGCCATAATTTGGATTGTTCCCTCTTGGGAAATTGTTGTTATGACCTTGGTATTGGTTTTGAAACTGTTGCGGCCTTTGTTGATTGCCAACATAACTTACCTCTTCAGTGGGTGGTGGACAAAATCCGGTGGGGTGATCGCCTGAACAAAGTTCGCATGATGGGACTTGATGGTGTCTTCTTTGTTCATTTTGAATATCCTTCATTTGTTGTGGAAGGTTGGCCATCTTTCTAGTCAATTCTTCCACTTGTTGTGTTAACAATTTGTTTTGAGCAAGGATGGCGTCATTAGTCCCCAAGTCCAATATTCCCGCTTTTCTTTGGCCTTGGTTTCTATTGTGGTGAGCCTGGTGGTCGTTGAGTGCCATTCTTTCAATGATAGCAACAACATCTTCGGCACTCTTGGCCATTAGTGATCCACCAGCAGCAGCATCAAGTAGTAGCTTTGACTGTTGTTACATCCCATTCCGGAAAAGATGAATTTGAGTCAAATCATCAAATCCATGGTTAGGGCATCTTCTAAGCATAGACTTGAATCGCTCCCATGCTTCACATAGAGTCTCACTTGAACCTTGAGAAAATACAGCGATAGTTGTCTTAGCCTCCATAAAACGATTCTGAGGAAAGAATCTCTCAAGGAATTTCTCCTCAAGAGTGTTCCAATTTGTCATCACTGTTGGCGGCTGATCCAAATACCACTCCTTGGCCTTCCCAATCAAAGAATGAGGAAACATCCTCATGAATATTGCCTCCTCATTGTTCTCCGTCTCTCCTAGTGTACCGGCGATCTCATAAAACTTAGTGAGATGTTGGAATGGATCCTCATGGTCTAACCCCGAGAAAGGATTAGCGTATAGTATTTGAAGGATACCGGTCTTCATCTCAGTTTGCTTTGTTGTCCGTGGCGTCTTTCCCAATTGTACCAAGCGTCGTGGGCTATTGTGACAAGGCATCCCACTTCCGCCTGAACCTCCAGATCCGTCTCCTGCAGCAGCCATTGCTATCTCTTGAATTGGAATTAATGAAGGACTTGAAACAGAAGTTTCCTCTTGCTGCTTTTTCTTAACCTGCTGCCTTTTCTTCTGATTCTTGCTGTTATTTCTTCGAGCAGTCCTCTCTATTTCAGAATCAAAAAGCAGTTGGTCTTCCGGTATTTGACCTCGCATATACAAGTTTCAACAATCTGACCAAAAAGAATTAGCAAACAAGATGGATAAGGAATAATAGTTATATACATAAAAGAATTTTGTGCAAAATTGCTTAAGACAATAATTAACGCTGCAATGATTATAATATCTAAGCGTTAATCCCCGGCAACGGCGCCATTTTGTTAATGTACAAAAGCAAGTATATTTTTAGATCGTTTCCACAGGGATTATTGCGATATCATAAACCGTTCAACGTCGATTATCATTTTAAGTTAGGGTTTAATCTTTTTCTTTACTAACACTACTCGACATTAAAAGCATTATAAATAAAACGTAGAGTAATAGGGCATAAAAGGTGTTAGGATTAAAGTTCGTCAATCAAACGTCGATTGTATTCGATTGATCATAAATATGGATTCTAGCTTTTTCTTATATACGACATTATCACGTATTACTCGACAACGTCATTCGTGTCCAAATGACGTCGTGAGATCGATCGTATCGTTTAATCGACGATTTCTCAATCTATTAAACGATTCGAAAGCTTTACGATCCAACACTTTGTGTAATTATCAAAACCAAATCCCATGTCTAGAATTTCTTATTTTGATAGAATATTATTCTAAACCTAGATTCAAAAGTATTTTTCAATATCATTTAAATCAAATATAAGAATGGAAAACAAGAACAAATTCAATGGTATATAAAAATGCTAGAATCATATATTTAAAATATCAAAGGTTTACAACTAAGAGTGATTGATTACCTAATAATCCCAACAAAGGAGATTAGTTGATCATTATCATGACAACTTTGCAAAAGTAGAAAGGAAGATGGAGAATATGCTAAGACTTGATTTCTCAAAGCTACTTAGTGTAATCTTCACTTGAATTCCTTTTGCTCTATGAAGTTTGCCTCCTTTTATGCCTATTCTCTTTCTAGAAAATAAAGATTTCAAGCTCTGGAAATTATAAAAACTGGTATTCAACTGATAATCATGAAAAAATGAGCTTAAAAGCTTTTATATTTCTGAGTTTTTGTTCGCTCGCTACAAGCGACCAGCCTGTCGCTGTAGCGACGAAGTTTTCTTGGCCAATGGGGAAGCTCCACGTCATCATTCAACATTAAACCGCCCTTGGTCGCTATAGCGACGAGATCTGTCGCTATAGCGATGAAACCTTCAAAATTCCCTGCCTAAGCTCGCTTGAAGCGTCCGGTCCATCGCTTGTAGCGATGAACTCTCAATTTTCCCTGCCTAGGCTCACTTGTAGTGTGGCATCTGGCGCTTGTAGCGATGAAGTCCTGAAATTCCCTGCCTATCCTCGCTTGTAGCGATGAGGCTTGCGCTTGTAGCGATGGCTTTAACAAAACTTCAATTTCTTTGCTCAATTCAGGTCCAAGCATGAAATTCCTGCATAATTAAATGGGGTAAGACATAGGATCACAAATTTAGCATTTTAACCACAAATGTGAGCTTATCCTAAGATAACTTGTAAAACAAGTAACATAAGTGCCTTAAAATATATCAAAAGATAACTACTTTAAGCACTTATCACATAACAATGTTGTTAGTTCCTCAACTATTTAATTTATAACAAGTTCCCTAAGCATAACTGAAAATTTTGAGCTTAGACATCTAAAAAAAGTTTGAGGAGGTTCAAGATTCAAACCATGACTTCTATCGTAACATCTCTGTTAATACAAAATAATTTAATTCACAAGTTGAGAGTGGTCCAGAATTGCATCATGTTACTTCACAGAAAACTAAAATATGAAAACTAATCTGTCAACAATACTTAAACTAAAGTAATCTTGTTTTTGTGACAAGGAAATGAATACAATTTCATTTTTTATGCAAAAAGTTATTTACTTTTATCATAGGACTCAGAAATATCAAATACTCATGTATAGTAAAATAACATTAGCAAAATAAAATTAGAATATTTAAAAAAGTTGTTGTATATAATGAAAATTTATATACTTGCCTAGCAAAGGTCCTTGCCAAGAAATCCTTGGAATTCTTTGACTTGGCTCGCTTTCATCTTGTTTGTGCTCGCCTTGCGAAGGTACTTGTCTTGCTTCTTTGTTCCATTGTAATCATATCAACCTACAAAATTAAATGGAATATGTAGTACCCTAATTTTTGTCCTACGCATTTTAAAAAAAAAAAAAAAAAAAAAAAAAGAAGAATCAAAAGAGGGAAAAAAGTCAAAAGTCAACAAAAGTCAACAGAAAAGTCAACATTTTAAAAATGATGACTTCGCACTGCGAAGGTCACTTCGCACTGCGAAGTCTGCGATTTTTCTGCAGATTTTTGGTTTCTTGGATTTAATTCCAGAATTTGTTGCATATCATTTCCATAATTATTTTAAGTAGCATTCATGGCTAATTGGGCCAAGCAAAGCCAGAGTTGAAGGACTTGCCATTAATGCCAAGGTTGGAAGCTTTTTCTTCCAACCTAGCATGTGACAAGCAAGTGGGCTTGCCCTTGGGCAGCTCTAGCCTCTCCCAGGTGACCTGCTAACCACCACAAGGTTGCCAGCCACCTGCTTGAGGACTTTCCTCCTGCTTGCTGCCCCAAAAACCAGTCAAACCAGCTGGATTTTTTCACTTGAAAAGCCATGAGTGCCTACTCTGTTTTGCAGCAGCTTTTCACCCTCTCCCACCAGCCAATTTTAGCCTTTTCATCCCTCAATCTCTGCACATTACAGTGCACGTTTTTATTGACCAACCATTGAGATTGCAAGGATTGATCCCCAAGCATTAGCCAATTGCAAATCAGCTTTGTTCTTCATCATTACCTTCTAGAATTAGTTGAATTTGTGGCTGAAATCAAGCTGGATCTTGCCCCTTGGCACAAGGCAGGGTTTGCCTCTATCCATTAGCATTTAATGCAAAGGGATTCAGCTTGATCTTGGCCACAAATCAGCTGAATTTTGGGATTGTGTAATGATGACAAAGATTTGATTTTGGCCTATAAATAGAAGGCAATGCCCAAGGATCCAAAGACAGTTAACACAGCATTAAAAGAGCAGAAACTCTACTCATTTCAACCTACAAATCTCCACAAACAACCAGAAAAAAACCAATCCACACAAAGCATTACAAAGTTCCAAAACCATCACAAATACTCAAATCTCTTGCACAAGCCTTCAACCAAATCAAACCAAGTGCAGCTGGAGCTTTGCTAAGGAGTTCTGTAAGTTACTAAGCTCTTTATCTTGCATTTTTAATTGAGTTTGCATAGCTATTTTGGCTCAAAACCTTTTGATCCTAAAAAACCCCTTTTGAATTTCAAAGAAATCCCAAGGTTTTCAAAACATCAAAACTGGTTTGTCCAACCTTTTCACCCCAAAAACTCAAAGTTTTCCACCCATCTGTAAGGTCTTGAGTGTGTTCAGAAGTTGTTTCTGAACAAAAGTTCAGAAACAGCTTCTGAACCCAAAATTTCGCATGCTTCGCAGTGCGAAGTCATGGTCGCAGTGCGACCATGACAGAACTCAGAACCTGAGTTTTTGTATCAAAACAACCAATTTTTGATGTTCTAGCCCCAGAGCTCAGAACCTAAGAGTTTTTAAACCCATGTTCTTCAAACCATAACAAGGTTTTTGCATAATTTTGGCAAAATCACAAGTTCGTATAACCATTTTGTGGGTAACTTGCAAAGCAAGTTATGTTCCCAAACTTTCAAAACCACATGAACAAACAAGCTATGTTCATCTTTTCAATCTAAACTTAAACAATAAGTATTGTTCATGATGTTCAAAACTCAAAGATGAACATACACCGTTTACGTTCGCATTTTCGCAAAATGAGACGAACTTGCGCGTTTTTAGCAAACTTGCTAAACCTTCCCATTTTTGGGTTTTCAAACCATATGTTTTGACATACCTTGGGATTTCTAAAGAATTCAATCCAAAAACATGAATGAAAAGGGATGGTGTGACGTATGTCTCTCCATCGCCCCGATTGTACGAATGCGTGACGTATGTCTCGTCGCTCGGACAATCGTCATTCCCCTTTTCAATATGTAAAACCCTAACCAAACCAAATCTTGGCCCCTTGTGGTCAATCCAAGCCTTTTGGTCCCCCGTTGGCCATTAGACTCAACCCCTCGACTCGTCGGAGTCCACTCGGTCAATGTTTGACTTATATGAGTCCATTGTACCTCCCTTGGTCCCATAGCGACCAATTCAACCCTCTACCCTAACGGACGTACCTTTTAACAATTCTAATGTGATTCGCGAACGAACGCTTAATAAGTCTCCAAGTGCGAGCATACAAGCTACGTTTAATCGCAAGAATTCGGTTAAAACATCGTCCAATTAAAATCAACCAACACATATACGTTTTTCTACCAAAGAACTACGTATGCTTTGAA
Organism: Medicago ruthenica; assembly: GCA_018208015.1. Lineage (NCBI taxonomy): Eukaryota > Viridiplantae > Streptophyta > Magnoliopsida > Fabales > Fabaceae > Medicago > Medicago ruthenica. The sequence goes on along the minus strand of CM031376.1, from coordinate 3,930,967 downwards.
TTCTCCGACTACCGGGAGATACGTAGGAGCAAGATCGACATCTTGTCAAGCACAATAATAAAAACCTTTTTCTTTTCTTTCGTTTGTTTTTATCTCTTTTCCCCCTTTCTTTATTATATTTTTGACATAAATGAACATGCACGCAAAGTATAAAAAAACAATTCAAGCTTTAACCAAATAGAAGGTTCCCGTTGAGTACAACGGACGTGAGGGGTGCTAATACCTTCCCCTTGCGTAACCGACTCCCGAACCCGACAATGGTTGCGATGACCTAATCCTTATCCTCATCGTCAAAGGGTTTTATTACCGTTTCCCTTTACAACAAAAAAAAAACTTAAGGGTTTATCAACGTTCCCTTTACACAAAAACTTTGGTGGCGGCTTCACAAAGGCACCTCCGAGCGTTCGAGGACGTACTCGGAGGATTTGCGCGTCTTTTTCCCGAGGAAAAAAACGAGGTGCGCACAGCTGGCGACTTCACTGGGGACCCTGTTCCCACTAGTGAGTCAAGCCTAACCTATTTGGTTTAAAGCCAATTGTTTTATTTTCTTTGCGTGCCATGTTTATTTATTTTACTCATACATGTCATATTTATGCTTTATGTTTATATTTGCTTTATTTTTTGCTTTATATTCATATCATATATATCAAATGCGGGGGTTACTTGAGTGATGTTACTCCACATTGTTCGGGTTAATGCCGGACGTGTGAGGCTCTCTACCCGAGCTTGAGAAAAAACTAAGTTAGAAGGAGGTTGTGTGCGGAAGGCCCGCGTTGACGTATGTCCGTGAGGTAGGATGCCCAACCCCGCTTAGATGAGATTTTCACGTGGAATTAATTGAAGTCATGTCGACGTATGTCCATAGACAACCCTAATTCCATGTGAGATCTATGATTCTAAGGACCTCTTCTTAGGAAATTTCACCATTTAGAGCCTACATGTGAGGATGGGGGGAAGTTCTGAACGTTCATATACCAAACCCTTGCATATCATAAACATTTGCATTCATATAAAATTTTTGCATAAACAAAATAAAGGGGCATATTTTTGCATACTCATTGCATTCATACATTTACATGCATTTTCATGCATTTCAAAGCAAAACCCTCACCTCATTCCCTCACCAAACACCAAAAAAAAAAGAAGTACCCGACCCGGTGTACAGTAGCGTTTCGGAAGAGATCCGAGCAAACCGGAAGGCCATCGAAATTCTGGAAATCATTTTTTTGTCCAAGTAATTTATCTTGTTTTTCAAAAAAAAATCAAATCATTTTGCTCTTCCCAAGGCAAATGATTAATTTTATGGGACCCCCATATTTCAAATCATTTCCGTCATTAATAAATTTGCAGTTTATGTTCAAAGAGTTCGTTTTTCTTTTGTTCTCAAATAAAATTTTCGCAACCCTACAAAAAAAAAAATCATCATACACCAAAAAATAACACTGCTACGATCCCTTTTGACTTCAATCTTCGAATTAACCAAACGGAAGATGATAATAAGGACGATTTTGAACCTCCTGAAGGATTGTCCAGACTTGGGGATCAAGAGGATAGGGTAATACAACCTCACCAAGAGAGCCCTCAAAAGAATGGCACTACAATTTTCCCTCTGCCGGGGCACACTCTATAAAGAGAAGTTATGTGGATAAACATGAAGCAGTCATGCTCACCAAAGAAATCCATGAAGAGTCCTTCCAAACCCATGCCAAGACATGTCACAAGTGACAAAATTATGCCAACAAGGGGCACATACCACAAACACCTCTGAATGTCATGACATCACCCTAGCCTTTTTCCTATGTGGGGCATAAACATATTCGGAATGATTGAGCCAAAGGCTTCAAAAGGGCACCAGTTCATACTAGCTGCCATCAACTGTTCACCAAATGGGTCGAAGCAGCTTCCTATGCAAACATGACCAAACAAGTGGTCGCCCAACTCATCAAAAAAAAAGAAACCATTTGCCGTTACGGCACTCCCCACAAATTCCCACAAAAAGCCAAGTCGTCATTGGCATTCCTCACATTCCCAAACAAACAAAGCCCAATTTTCATTGGCATCCCCCAAACACAAAAGCCAAGTCAAAATTGGCATTCCTCACATCTCCAACAAAAGACCAATTTTCATTGGCACACACAATTTCCAAACAAAAAGCCCAATTTCCATTGGCAATCACAAACCCACTTCCAATAAAAGCCCAATTGTCATTGACATTCCCATCCAAAAAAAAACACACAAAAGCCCGACCTTGCTCGGATGCCAAAAAACAAAAGCCCGACCTCGCTCGGCAACTAAAACAAAAGACCGACCTCGCTCGGCATCCAAACAAAAGCCCGACCTTGTTCGGCATCCCATCATAAAAGCCCGACTTTGCTCGGCATCCCACAATAAAAGCCCGACCTCGCTCGGCATCTAAAACACCCAAAAGCCCAATTTTCATTGCACTCACAAACATATTCCCAAATACCATTTCCAATAAAAGCCCAATTTTCATTGGCCCTTACAAACACAATCACACATAAAGCCCAATTTTCATTGGCATCTCCACTCCAATCACAAAAGCCCGACCTCGCTCGGCAAACCAAAAACAAAAAGCCCGACTCGCTCGGCATCCATCACTACCAAGGCCCAATTTTATTGGCATTCACAAATACAAACAAGGTTCGACCAACTTGAACCCATAAAAGAGAACACCTCACAGCATTGAGGCATGGACAGTTCAACAAGAAAGTTCGCTCCCAAGAATTTAAAGAAGGAGACTTAATGCTTGGAAAAAAGGATATTACCCACCCCACAAGATCCCCTTATCAATAACTCCGGCGCAGTCAAAAAAAATATATATGCCAAAAAAAAAAAAAAGAGAGCTCGCTAAATCGAAAACCTGAAGGGCGGTTTAGGCAATAGAGAGCGTCCTGGTAGATCGAAAACCTAAAAAGGCGGTCTAGGCAAAAATTAAGGACATCAAAAAGGAAATATACCCCAGTGGACTGAAAACTCGAAGGAGCGGTCCAGGTAAAAGTTAGGGGTTTCAAAAAAAAAAAAGAGAGAGAAGGCAAAAGACTGCGGCACGTGAGGTCCGGACAGAATTCAAGAGGGAAAGAATCAACCTCATTATCATCCTTTCAAAAACAAATTATTGTGAAGTCATAGGAAAGTAGCACGTGAAACCCAGCAAATTTCCATTTGTCTTTTTGTTTCTTCTTTTCTCCCTATCTCAGTAATCACCTCTTATAGGGATTAATCATTTTCACGAATAGTTACCCATACAAGGGACTAAGTTCGTTGAATCAAAGTCATTTTAAACCTTTCATTGTTATGGCGTCCTTACTTGCTCATAAAATGTGTTTTATTCTGATAAATAATGCATTGAAATATGGGAATAACATAAAAAAAACAAAAAAATGTGTGTTTTTTTTTACTTGGACGTTAAATGTCGAAAGAATTTCGTTGTCCCCCGGTATTGCATCAGAGGACTCAAAACTTGAAGCTTTGCATCAGTCATTTTAAGAACTCATGCTCTTCAGCAGAAACAAGTGCGTAGCCACACAGCGCGTAAAACGCGAAGATCCCGGTGTCAGAGGAAAAAAATTTCCCAAATAAAGCTCACCCCCCATGCATCTTTTTCATCCACTAAGGCCGGATATCGATCATGCTTCCAAAATGATCCTTATATCCCCAGTGAGATCCCCACCATAAACAAAAGCCCGACCTCGCTCGGCAACCAAACAAAAAGCCGACCTCGCTCGGCCACCAAACAAAAGTCCAATATTCATTGGCAAACCAAAGAACTACGTAAGCTTTGAATTCTCCATCCCACCAGGAGATACGTAGGAGCAAGATCATCATCTTGTCAAGCACAACAAACCAAAGCCCAATTTTCATTGGCCCACAATAAAGCCCAAATTTTATTGATATTCCCAGGGAGTCTCAACCCCAAACAAAGTCCAATCATTATTGGCAAACCCACACAAATCTTCGGGCTTAGGCTCGAACTAACAACCGGTTTTGATCCCATTTGGGTATGTAGGCAAAGGACCTTGTCCTTCCAAACCGACCAAAAAAAAAAAACAAACAAAACACAAAAAGAGAAACCCAATCGTCATTGGCACAAACCACAACCAAGACCGACTTTGCTCGGCACCCAACCAGCATCCCACACATCATGCATAACATAATTCATGCATGCATACATATACAAATCATTCATACACATGCATTTCATATCATGCCATGCATCCTCAACAAGGATTCTCCAGTGAGTATCACATATTCACCAGCATCCATCAAACATTCAACCAGGGCACCTATTAGGGTAAGACCGCAGCTCGTTAGGAATCGATATTCAGAAGCAGTGCCTGAATAAGATCACCTAGCTTAGGTATCGACCTCTAGAAGCAATACCTAGAGTAGATCACCTCCCCCAGTGTATACGACCTTCAGTGTTAGCGGCTGAATAAGATCACAGCTCGTTAGGAATCGACATTCAGAAGCAGTGCCTGAATAAGATCACCTAGCTTAGGTATCCCTCTCTAGAAGCAATACCTAGAGTGAACCTCCCTCTTAGGTTTCGACCTCTAGAAGCAGTACCTAGATAAGATCACCTACCTTGACGTTCCACCTCTAGAAGCAGTGCCTAGAGAAGACCACCATCCTCAGGAATCGACCTCTAGAAGCAGTGCCTAGATAAGATTACCTTCATTCCCCAGTGGATCTACCTCCAGTGTTAGCGGCTGGATACGATCAACCCCTACCAACCCTTACATTTGCATTTCGCGAAGGAACAAAATTCGGGTCCTTCTTTTTTCTTTTTACTTAATTGATCTCCGCAAAGAGTTCATGAGATGCCCTCGGCACTCACGCACTCTATGCGAAGACACAATTAAGTAGGGGCAGCTGTAGTACCCTAATTTTGTCCCTACGCATTTTAAAAAAAAAAAAAAAAAAAAAAAAGAAGAATCAAAAGAGGGAAAAAAGTCAAAAGTCACCACAAAAGTCAACAGAAAAGTCAACATTTTAAAATGATGACTTCGCACTGCGCAAGGTCACTTCGCACTGCGAAGATCTGCGATTTTTCTGCAGATTTTGGTTTCTTGGATTTAATTCCAGAATTTGTTGCATATCATTTCCATAATTATTTTAAGTAGCATTCATGGCTAATTGGGCCAAGCAAAGCCAGAGTTGAAGGACTTGCCATTAATGCCAAGGTTGGAAGCTTTTTCTTCCAACCTAGCATGTGACAAGCAAGTGGGCTTGCCCTTGGGCAGCTCTAGCCTCTCCCAGGTGACCTGCTAACCACCAACAAGGTTGCCAGCCACCTGCTTGAGGACTTCCTCCTGCTTGCTGCCCCAAAAACCAGTCAAACCAGCTGGATTTTTCACTTGAAAAAACCATGAGTGCCTACTCTGTTTTGCAGCAGCTTTTCACCCTCTCACACCAGCCAATTTTAGCCTTTTCATCCCTCAATCTCTGCACATTACAGTGCACGTTTTTATTGACCAACCATTGAGATTGCAAGGATTGATCCCCAAGCATTAGCCAATTGCAAATCAGCTTTGTTCTTCATCATTACCTTCTAGAATTAGTTGAATTTGTGGCTGAAATCAAGCTGGATCTTGCCCCTTGGCACAAGGCAGGGTTGCCTCTATCCATTAGCATTTAATGCAAAGGGATTCAGCTTGATCTTGGCCACAAATCAGCTGAATTTTGGGATTGTGTAATGATGACAAAGATTTGATTTTGGCCTATAAATAGAAGGCAATGCCCAAGGATCCAAAGACAGTTAACACAGCATTAAAAGAGCAGAAACTCTACTCATTTCAACCTACAAATCTCCACAAACAACCAGAAAAAAACCAATCCACACAAAGCATTACAAAGTTCCAAAACCATCACAAATACTCAAATCTCTTGCACAAGCCTTCAACCAAATCAAACCAAGTGCAGCTGGAGCTTTGCTAAGGAGTTCTGTAAGTTACTAAGCTCTTTATCTTGCATTTTTAATTGAGTTTGCATAGCTATTTTGGCTCAAAACCTTTTGATCCTAAAAAAACCCCTTTTGAATTTCAAAGAAATCCCAAGGTTTTCAAAACATCAAAACTGGTTTGTCCAACCTTTTTCACCCCAAAAACTCAAAGTTTTCCACCCATCTGTAAGGTCTTGAGTGTGTTCAGAAGTTGTTTCTGAACAAAAGTTCAGAAACAGCTTCTGAACCCAAAATTTCGCATGCTTCGCAGTGCGAAGTCATGGTCGCAGGCGACCATGACAGAACTCAGAACCTGAGTTTTTGTATCAAAACAACCAATTTTTGATGTTCTAGCCCCAGAGCTCAGAACCTAAGAGTTTTTAAACCCATGTTCTTCAAACCATAACAAGGTTTTGCATAATTTTGGCAAAATCACAAGTTCGTATAACCATTTTGTGGGTAACTTGCAAAGCAAGTTATGTTCCCAAACTTTCAAAACCACATGAAAAACAAGCTATGTTCATCTTTTCAATCTAAACTTAAACAATAAGTATTGTTCATGATGTTCAAAACTCAAAGATGAACATACACCGTTTACGTTCGCATTTTCGCAAAATGAGACGAACTTGCGCGTTTTTAGCAAACTTGCTAAACCTTCCCATTTTTGGGTTTTCAAACCATATGTTTTGACATACCTTGGGATTTCTAAAGAATTCAATCCAAAAACATGAATGAAAAAGGGATGGTGTGACGTATGTCTCTCCATCGCCCCGATTGTACGAATGCGTGACGTATGTCTCGTCGCTCGGACAATCGTCATTCCCCTTTTCAATATGTAAAACCTAACCAAACCAAATCTTGGCCCCTTGTGGTCAATCCAAGCCTTTTGGTCCCCCGTTGGCCATTAGACTCAACCCCTCGACTCGTCGGAGTCCACTCGGTCAATGTTTGACTTATATGAGTCCATTGTACCTCCCTTGGTCCCATAGCGACCAATTCAACCCTCTACCCTAACGGACGTACCTTTTAACAATTCTAATGTGATTCGCGAACGAACGCTTAATAAGTCTCCAAGTGCGAGCATACAAGCGTTTAATCGCAAGAATTCGGTTAAAACATCGTCCAATTAAAATAACCAACACATATACGTTTTTCTACCAAAGAACTACGTATGCTTGAATTCTCCGACTACCGGGAGATACGTAGGAGCAAGATCGACATCTTGTCAAGCACAAAATAAAAACCTTTTTTCTTCTTTCGTTTGTTTATTTTTTCCCCCCTATTATTTTGACATAAATGAACATGCACGCAAAGTATAAAAAAACAATTCAAGCTTTAACCAAATAGAAGGTTCCCGTTGAGTACAACGGACGTGAGGGGTGCTAATACCTTCCCCTTGCGTAACCGACTCCCGAACCCGACAATGGTTGCGATGACCTAATCCTTATCCTCATCGTCAAAGGGTTTTATTACCGTTTCCCTTTACAACAAAAAAAAAACTTAAGGGTTTATCAACGTTCCCTTTACACAAAAACTTTGGTGGCGGCTTCACAAAGGCACCTCCGAGCGTTCGAGGACGTACTCGGAGGATTTGCGCGTCTTTTTCCCGAGGAAAAAAACGAGGTGCGCACAGCTGGCGACTTCACTGGGGACCCTGTTCCCACTAGTGAGTCAAGCCTAACCTATTTGGTTTAAAGCCAATTGTTTTATTTTCTTTGCGTGCCATGTTTATTTATTTTACTCATACATGTCATATTTATGCTTTATGTTTATATTTGCTTTATTTTTTGCTTTATATTCATATCATTATATATCAAATGCGGGGGTTACTTGAGTGATGTTACTCCACATTGTTCGGGTTAATGCCGGACGTGTGAGGCTCTCTACCCGAGCTTGAGAAAAAACTAAGTTAGAAGGAGGTTGTGTGCGGAAGCCCGCGTTGACGTATGTCCGTGAGGTAGGATGCCCAACCCCGCTTAGATGAGATTTTCACGTGGAATTAATTGAAGTCATGTCGACGTATGTCCATAGACAACCCTAATTCCATGTGAGATCTATGATTCTAAGGACCTCTTCTTAGGAAATTTCACCATTTAGAGCCTACATGTGAGGATGGGGGGAAGTTCTGAACGTTCATATACCAAACCCTTGCATATCATAAACATTTGCATTCATATAAAATTTTTGCATAAACAAAATAAAGGGGCACATTTTTGCATACTCATTGCATTCATACATTTACATGCATTTTCATGCATTTCAAAGCAAAACCCTCACCTCATTCCCTCACCAAACACAAAAAAAAAAAGAAGTACCCGACCCGGTGTACAGTAGCGTTTCGGAAGAGATCCGAGCAAACCGGAAGGCCATCGAAATTCTGGAAATCATTTTTTTGTCCAAGTAATTTATCTTGTTTTTCAAAAAAAATCAAATCATTTTGCTCTTCCCAAGGCAAATGATTAATTTTATGGGACCCCCATATTTCAAATCATTTCCGTCATTAATAAATTTACAGTTTATGTTCAAAGAGTTCGTTTTTCTTTGTTCTCAAATAAATTTTCGCAACCCTACAAAAAAAAAATCATCATACACCAAAAAATAACACTGCTACGATCCCTTTTGACTTCAATCTTCGAATTAACCAAACGGAAGATGATAATAAGGACGATTTTGAACCTCCTGAAGGATTGTCCAGACTTGGGGATCAAGAGGATAGGGTAATACAACCTCACCAAGAGAGCCCTCAAAAGAATGGCACTACCATTTTCCCTCTGCCGGGGGCACACTCTTAAAGAGAAGTTATGTGGATAAACATGAAGCATGTCATGTCTCACCAAAGAAATCATGAAGAGTCCTTCCAAACCCATGCCAAGACATGTCACAAGTGACAAATTATGCCAACAAGGGGCACATACCCAACAACAACCTCTGAAGGTCATGACATCACCCTAGCCTTTTTCTATGTGGGGCATAAACATATTCGGAATGATTGAGCCAAAGGCTTCAAAAAGGGCACCAGTTCATACTAGCTGCCATCAACTGTTTCACCAAATGGGTCGAAGCAGCTTCCTATGCAACTGACCAAACAAGTGTCGCCCAACATCATCAAAAAAAAAAGAAACCATTTGCCGTTACGGCACTCCCCACAAATTCCCACAAAAGCCAAGTCGTCATTGGCATTCCTCACATTCCCAAACAAACAAAGCCCAATTTTCATTGGCATCCCCCAAACCAAAAAGCAAGTCAAATGGCATTCCTCACATCTCCAACAAAAGACCATTTTCATTGGCACCACAATTTCCAACAAAAAGCCCAATTTCCATTGGCAATCACAAACCCCACGTCCAATAAAAGCCCAATTGTCATTGACATTCCCATCCAAAAAAAAACACACAAAGCCCGACCTTGCTCGGAAGCCAAAAAAAACAAAAGCCCGACCTCGCTCGGCAACTAAAACAAAAGACCGACCTCGCTCGGCATCCAAACAAAAGCCCGACCTTGGTCGGCATCCCATCATAAAAGCCCGACTTGCTCGCATCCCACAATAAAAGCCCGACCTCGCTCGGCATCTAAAACACCCAAAGCCCAATTTTCATTGGCACTCACAACATATTCCCCAAATACCATTTCCAATAAAAGCCCAATTTTCATTGGCCCTTACAACACACAATCACACATAAAGCCCAATTTTCATTGGCATCTCCACTCCAATCACAAAAAGCCCGACCTCGCTCGGCAACCAAAAACAAAAAGCCCGACCTCGCTCGGCATCCAATCACTACCAAGGCCCAATTTTATTGGCATTCACAATACAAACAAGGTTCGACCAACTGAACCCATAAAAGAGAAACACCTCACAGCATTGAGGCATGGACAGTTCAACAAGAAAGTTCGCTCCCAAGAATTTAAAGAAGGAGACTTAATGCTTGGAAAAAAGGATATTACCCACCCACAAAGATCCCCTTATCAATAAACCTCCGGCGGCAGTCAAAAAAAATATATATGCCAAAAAAAAAAAAAAGAGAGCTCGCTAAATCGAAAAACCTGAAAGGGCGGTTTAGGCAAGTAGAGAGCGTCCTGGTAGATGCGAAAACCTAAAAGAAGGCGGTCTAGGCAAAAATTAAGGACATCAAAAAAGGAAATATACCCCAGTGGACTGAAAACTCGAAGGAGCGGTCCAGGTAAAGTTAGGGGTTTCAAAAAAAAAAAAAGAGAGAGAAGGCAAAAGACTTGCGGCCGTGAGGTCCGGACAGAATTCAAGAGGGAAAGAATCAACCTCATTATCATCTTTCAAAACACAAATTATTTTGAAGTCATAGGGAAAGTAGCACGTGAAACCCAAGCAAATTTCCATTTGTCTTTTTGTTTCTTCTTTTCTCCCTATCTCAGTAATCACCTCTTATAGGGATTATCATTTTCACGAATAGTTACCCATACAAGGGACTAAGTTTCGTTGAATCAAAGTCATTTTTAAACCTTTTCATTGTTATGCGTCCTTACTTGCTCATAAAATGTGTTTTTATTCATGATAAATAATGCATTGAAATATGGGAATAACATAAAAAAAAAAAAAATGTGTGTTTTTTTTACTTGGACGTTAAATGTCGAAAGAATTTCGTTGGTCCCCGGTATTGCATCAGAGGACTCAAAACTTGAAGCTTTGCATCAGTCATTTTAAGACTCATGCTCTTCAGCAGAAACAAGTGCGTAGCCCACAGCGCGTAAAACGCGAAGATCCCGGGTGTCAGAGGAAAAAATTTCCCAAATAAAGCTCACCCCCCATGCATCTTTTTCATCCACTAAGGCCGGATATCGATCATGCTTCCAAAATGATCCTTATATCCCCAGTGAGATCCCACCATAAACAAAAGCCCGACCTCGCTCGGCAACCAAACAAAAAGCCCGACCTCGCTCGGCCACCAAACAAAAGTCCAATATTCATTGGCAAACCAAAGAACTACGTAAGCTTTGAATTCTCCATCCCACCAGGAGATACGTAGGAGCAAGATCATCATCTTGTCAAGCACAACAAACCAAAGCCCAATTTTCATTGGCCCACAATAAAGCCCAAATTTTATTGATATTCCCCAGGGAGTCTCAACCCCAAACAAAAGTCCAATCATTATTGGCAAACCCACACAAATCTTCGGGCTTAGGCTCGAACTACACCGGTTTTGATCCCATTTGGGTATGTAGGCAAAGGACCTTGTCCTTCCAAACCGACCAAAAAAAAAAAACAAACAAAACACAAAAAGAGAACCCAATCGTCATTGGCACAACAACCAAAGACCGACTTTGCTCGGCACCCAACCAGCATCCCACACATCATGCATAACATAATTCATGCATGCATACATATACAAATCATTCATACACATGCATTTCATATCATGCCATGCATCCTCAACAAGGATTCTCCAGTGAGTATCACATATTCACCAGCATCCATCAACATTCAACCAGGGGCACCTATTTAGGGTAAGACCGCAGCTCGTTAGGAATCGATATTCAGAAGCAGTGCCTGAATAAGATCACCTAGCTTAGGTATCGACCTCTAGAAGCAATACCTAGAGTAGATCACCTCCCCCAGTGTATCGACCTTCAGTGTTAGCGGCTGAATAAGATCACAGCTCGTTAGGAATCGACATTCAGAAGCAGTGCCTGAATAAGATCACCTAGCTTAGGTATCCCTCTCTAGAAGCAATACCTAGAGTGAACCTCCCTCTTAGGTTTCGACCTCTAGAAGCAGTACCTAGATAAGATCACCTACCTTGACGTTCCACCTCTAGAAGCAGTGCCTAGAGAAGACCACCATCCTCAGGAATCGACCTCTAGAAGCAGTGCCTAGATAAGATTACCTTCATTCCCCAGTGGATCTACCTCCAGTGTTAGCGGCTGGATACGATCAACCCCTACCAACCCTTACATTTGCATTCGCGAAGGACAAAATTCGGGTCCTTCTTTTTTCTTTTTACTTAATTGATCTCACGCAAAGAGTTCATGAGATGCCCCTCGGCACTCACGCACTCTATGCGAAGACACAATTAAGTAGGGGCAGCTGTAGTACCCTAATTTTGTCCTACGCATTTTAAAAAAAAAAAAAAAAAAAAAAAAAGAAGAATCAAAAAGAGGGAAAAAAGTCAAAAGTCAACAAAAGTCAACAGAAAAGTCAACATTTTAAAAATGATGACTTCGCACTGCGAAGGTCACTTCGCACTGCGAAGTCCTGCGATTTTCTGCAGATTTTGGTTTCTTGGATTTAATTCCAGAATTTGTTGCATATCATTTCCATAATTATTTTAAGTAGCATTCATGGCTAATTGGGCCAAGCAAAGCCAGAGTTGAAGGACTTGCCATATATGCCAAGGTTGGAAGCTTTTTCTTCCAACCTAGCATGTGACAAGCAAGTGGGCTTGCCCTTGGGCAGCTCTAGCCTCTCCCAGGTGACCTGCTAACCACCACAAGGGTGCCAGCCACCTGCTGAGGACTTTCCTCCTGCTTGCTGCCCCAAAAAACCAGTCAAACCAGCTGGATTTTTTTCACTTGAAAAGCCATGAGTGCCTACTCTGTTTTTGCAGCAGCTTTTCACCTCTCCCACCAGCCAATTTTAGCCTTTTCATCCCTCAATCTCTGCACATTACAGTGCACGTTTTTATTGACCAACCATTGAGATTGCAAGGATTGATCCCCAAGCATTAGCCAATTGCAAATCAGCTTTGTTCTTCATCATTACCTTCTAGAATTAGTTGAATTTGTGGGCTGAAATCAAGCTGGATCTTGCCCCTTGGCACAAGGCAGGGTTGCCTCTATCCATTAGCATTTAATGCAAAGGGATTCAGCTTGATCTTGGCCACAAATCAGCTGAATTTTGGGATTGTGTAATGATGACAAAGATTTGATTTTGCCTATAAATAGAAGGCAATGCCCAAGGATCCAAAGACAGTTAACACAGCCTTAAAAGAGCAGAAACTCTACTCATTTCAACCTACAAATCTCCACAAACAACCAGAAAAAAACCAATCCACAAAGCATTACAAAGTTCCAAAACCATCACAACTACTCAAATCTCTTGCACAAGCCTTCAACCAAATCAAACCAAGTGCAGCTGGAGCTTTGCTAAGGAGTTCTGTAAGTTACTAAGCTCTTTATCTTGCATTTTTAATTGAGTTTGCATAGCTATTTTGGCTCAAAACCTTTTGATCCTAAAAAACCCCTTTTGAATTTCAAAGAAATCCCAAGGTTTTCAAAACATCAAAACTGGTTTGTCCAAACCTTTTTCACCCCAAAAAACTCAAAGTTTTCCACCCATCTGTAAGGTCTGAGGTGTTCAGAAGTTGTTTCTGAACAAAAGTTCAGAAACAGCTTCTGAACCCAAAATTTCGCTATGCTTCGCAGTGCGAAGTCATGGTCGCAGTGCGACCATGACAGAACTCAGAACCTGAGTTTTTGTATCAAACACAACCAATTTTTGATGTTCTAGCCCCAGAGCTCAGAACCTAAGAGTTTTTAAAACCCATGTTCTTCAAACCATAACAAGGTTTTTGCATAATTTTGGCAAAATCACAAGTTCGTATAACCATTTTTGTGGGTAACTTGCAAAGCAAGTTATGTTCCCAAACTTTCAAAACCACATGAACAAACAAGCTATGTTCATCTTTTCAACTCTAAACTTAAACAATAAGTATTGTTCATGATGTTCAAAACTCAAAGATGAACATACACCGTTTACGTTCGGCATTTTCGCAAAATGAGACGAACTTGCGCGTTTTTAGCAAACTTGCTAAACCTTCCCATTTTGGGTTTTCAAACCATATGTTTTGACATACCTTGGGATTTCTAAAGAATTCAATCCAAAAACATGAATGAAAAAGGGATGGTGTGACGTATGTCTCTCCATCGCCCCGATTGTACGAATGCGTGACGTATGTCTCGTCGCTCGGACAATCGTCATTCCCCTTTTCAATATGTAAAACCCTAACCAAACCAAATCTTGGCCCCTTGTGGTCAATCCAAGCCTTTTGGTCCCCCGTTGGCCATTAGACTCAACCCCTCGACTCGTCGGAGTCCACTCGGTCAATGTTTGACTTATAGTCCATTGTACCTCCCTTGGTCCCATAGCGACCAATTCAACCCTCTACCCTAACGGACGTACCTTTTAACAATTCTAATGTGATTCGCGAACGAACGCTTAATAAGTCTCCAAGTGCGAGCATACAAGCTACGTTTAATCGCAAGAATTCGGTTAAAACATCGTCCAATTAAAATCAACCACACATATACGTTTTTCTACCAAAGAACTACGTATGCTTTGAATTCTCCGACTACCGGGAGATACGTAGGAGCAAGATCGACATCTTGTCAAGCACAATAATAAAAACCTTTTTTCTTCTTTCGTTTGTTTTTATCTCTTTTCCCCCCTTTATTATATTTTTGACATAAATGAACATGCACGCAAAGTATAAAAAAACAATTCAAGCTTTAACCAAATAGAAGGTTCCCGTTGAGTACAACGGACGTGAGGGTGCTAATACCTTCCCCTTGCGTAACCGACTCCCGAACCCGACAATGGTTGCGATGACCTAATCCTTATCCTCATCGTCAAAGGGTTTTATTACCGTTTCCCTTTACAACAAAAAAAAACTTAAGGGTTTATCAACGTTCCCTTTACACAAAAACTTTGGTGGCGGCTTCACAAAGGCACCTCCGAGCGTTCGAGGACGTACTCGGAGGATTTGCGCGTCTTTTTCCCGAGGAAAAAAACGAGGTGGCACAGCTGGCGACTTCACTGGGGACCCTGTTCCCACTAGTGAGTCAAGCCTAACCTATTTGGTTTAAAGCCAATTGTTTATTTTCTTTGCGTGCCATGTTTATTATTTACTCATACATGTCATATTTATGCTTTATTTATATTGCTTTATTTTTGCTTTATATTCATATCATATATATATCAAATGCGGGGTTACTTGAGTGATGTTACTCCACATTGTTCGGGTTAATGCCGGACGTGTGAGGCTCTCTATACCGAGCTTGAGAAAAAACTAAGTTAGAAGGAGGTTGTTGCGGAAGCCCGCGTTGACGTATGTCCGTGAGGTAGGATGCCCAACCCCGCTTAGATGAGATTTTCACGTGGAATTAATTGAAGTCATGTCGACGTATGTCCATAGACAACCCTAATTCCATGTGAGATCTATGATTCTAAGGACCTCTTCTTAGGAAATTTCACCATTTAGAGCATCACATGTGAGGATGGAGGATGGGGAAGTTCTGAACGTTCATATACCAAACCCTTGCATATCATAACATTTGCATTCATATAAAATTTTTGCATAAACAAAATAAAGGGGCACATTTTTGCATACTCATTGCATTCATACATTTACATGCATTTTCATGCATTTCAAAGCAAAACCCTCACCTCATTCCCTCACCAAACACAAAAAAAAAAGAAGTACCCGACCGGTGTACAGTAGCGTTTCGGAATCCGAGCAAACCGGAAGGCCATCGAAATTCTGGAAATCATTTTTTTGTCCAAGTAATTTATCTTGTTTTTCAAAAAAAATCAAATCATTTTGCTCTTCCCAAGGCAAATGATTAATTTTATGGGACCCCCATATTTCAAATCATTTCCGTCATTAATAAATTTACAGTTTATGTTCAAAGAGTTCGTTTTTCTTTTGTCTCAAATAAATTTTCGCAACCCTACAAAAAAAAATCATCATACACCAAAAAATAACTGCTACGATCCCTTTTGACTTCAATCTTCGAATTAACCAAACGGAAGATGATAATAAGGACGATTTTGAACCTCCTGAAGGATTGTCCAGACTTGGGGATCAAGAGGATAGGGTAATACAACCTCACCAAGAGAGCCCTCAAAAGAATGGCACTACAATTTTCCTCTGCCGGGGCACACTCTATAAAGAGAAGTTATGTGGATAAACATGAAGCAGTCATGCTCACCAAAGAAATCCATGAAGAGTCCTTCCAAACCCATGCCAAGACATGTCACAAGTGACAAAATTATGCCAACAAGGGGCACATACCACAAACACCTCTGAATGTCATGACATCACCCTAGCCTTTTTCTATGTGGGGCATAAACATATTCGGAATGATTGAGCCAAAGGCTTCAAAAGGGCACCAGTTCATACTAGCTGCCATCAACTGTTTCACCAAATGGGTCGAAGCAGCTTCCTATGCAAACATGACCAAACAAGTGGTCGCCCAACTCATCAAAAAAAAAGAACCATTTGCCGTTACGGCACTCCCCACAAATTCCCACAAAAAGCCAAGTCGTCATTGGCATTCCTCACATTCCCAAACAAACAAAGCCCAATTTTCATTGGGCATCCCCCAAACACAAAAGCCAAGTCATCATTGGCATTCCTCACATCTCCAACAAAAGACCAATTTTCATTGGCACACACAATTTCCAAACAAAAGCCCAATTTCCATTGGCAATCACAAACCCCACTTCCAATAAAGCCCAATTGTCATTGACATTCCCATCCAAAAAAAAACACACAAAAGCCCGACCTTGCTCGGAAGCCAAAAACAAAAGCCCGACCTCGCTCGCTCGGCAACTAAAACAAAAGACCGACCTCGCTCGGCATCCAAACAAAAGCCCGACCTTGTTCGGCATCCCATCATAAAAGCCCGACTTTGCTCGGCATCCCACAATAAAAGCCCGACCTCGCTCGGCATCTAAACACCCAAAAGCCCAATTTTCATTGGCACTCACAAACATATTCCCAAATACCATTTCCAATAAAAGCCCAATTTTCATTGGCCCTTACAACACAATCACACATAAAGCCCAATTTTCATTGGCATCTCCACTCCAATCACAAAAAGCCCGACCTCGCTCGGCACCAAAAACAAAAAGCCCGACCTCGCTCGGCATCCAATCACTACCAAGGCCCAATTTTATTGGCATTCACAAATACAAACAAGGTTCGACCAACTGAACCCCATAAAAAGAGAAACACCTCACAGCATTGAGGCATGGACAGTTCAACAAGAAAGTTCGCTCCCAAGAATTTAAAGAAGGAGACTTAATGCTTGGAAAAAAGGATTTACCACCCACCCACAAAGATCCCCTTATCAATAAACCCGGCGCAGTCAAAAAAAATATATGCCAAAAAAAAAAAAAAGAGAGCTCGCTAAATCGAAAACCTGAAAGGGCGGTTTAGGCAATAGAGAGCGTCCTGGTAGATCGAAACCTAAAAGGCGGTCTAGGCAAAATTAAGGACATCAAAAAAGGAAATATACCCCAGTGGACTGAAAACTCGAAGGAGCGGTCCAGGTAAAAGTTAGGGGTTTCAAAAAAAAAAAAAAGAGAGAAGGCAAAAGACTGCGGCACGTGAGGTCCGGACAGAATTCAAGAGGGAAAGAATCAAACCTCATATCATCTTTCAAAAACAAATTATTTTGAAGTCATAGGGAAAGTAGCACGTGAAACCCAAGCAAATTCCATTTGTCTTTTTGTTTTCTTCTTTTCTCCCTATCTCAGTAATCACCTCTTATAGGGATTATCATTTTCACGAATAGTTACCCATACAAGGGACTAAGTTTCGTTGAAT